>OY821521.1:61155313-61254241 GCA_963682025.1 Cordilura impudica
AAAACAAATAAAAAAAAATAAATTCATATAAAATAAAATAGAATAAAATAAAATAAGTTAAATAAATAAAATTGAAATAAATAAAATAAAAAAAATTAATTTAAATTAAAATAAAATAAAATAAAATCAAAAAAATTTATTTTATAATTAAAATAAATAAAACAAGATAAAATAACTTAAATAAAATAAAATAATATAAATAAAATAATATAAATAAAGTACAGAAATTATATAATATAAATTTAAATAAAATAAAATAAAATAAATCAAAATAAAATAAAATAAAATAAAATAAAACCAAATAGAATAAAATAACATAAAATGATACAATAAAATAAAATTAATAAATTATTTAAAATATATGAAACAAATTAAAATAAATTTAATAACTGAAGTAGATGATATAAATAAAATAAATAAAGTACTGAAAATGCGTAAAATAAATAAAATAAATAAATTAATTTAAATAAAAAAAATAAAATAAAATAAAATAACATAAAATAAAAAAAATATTCTCTTTTTTACCCACTAAATAAAAATTGGGCTGCTAGAAAATGCGGATCACTATTTTTTTAGCATTCTAAAACATGTTCAAGTTTCATTACAATCTGCATGTGCCTTCTCTGTCAACTGTATTGTTCTATCTAACGAAATATATTTCCCATTTGAATTTCTCAGAAATACATTTCCTTTGTTTTGGAACAACAACCTGAAGTTTACACACATTTAATTAGAGTAAACAATTAAAATTCTTTGAAAACTAGTAATAGTTATTTATTGCCAACTTCTTCTAACAACAAGAAATGCAAACAATAGATAATTATCACTGCAATTATGCCATTTTAGTAAACAACACTTATCTATTGTTTAGAAGTTTCAACAATATTTCGTGCATGTGCATGTCATGTAAATAATGTAAAATTTAACAAAAACAATTATTATGAGTTGAAACACAAGACCTCCATGAAGTGTGAATCGAAGAAGAAGTTACAAAACGAAAGGTATAAAAGTATAAAAGTACCCAATAACTAAAGATCGAAAGTTAGTAACGGGTAAACCATTAAACTTGAAAAATATTTCTGAAAATATCTAGCGAAAGAAAAATAAAATGTTTTTTGCAATAAAAACTCTGTTGGTCTTAGTAATGAGTGGCTTTGTTGTAGCCGATGTGGCTCCAGCAAGTGATTGCGATGTCCAGTCTCCAGCAACATTAAGTTTGTGCCAAGAATTCCAAGCCATACGTGATTTAGCCTCTCATGCTCACGTCATCTCAATCATACAAAATCACATGCAAAACGACATAAGATTCCGTAAGGCTGTTCAATACATGTTATCATCCCAATTTGTAGCGACAATACGACAAATTGATAGCACTTCCACCTATCAACAAATCCTTCGACGATTCCATCGAGCTGGAGTTAATACCACAGATATTGAATCGGTTGACAAAATATTCAATTGCATTATTTTACCCTCTATACGCGAGGCAACAGGTAACACCTTGGTTCGTTCTGTGAACCACGTCGCTGTAGGCGAGTCACGTTCATTGGATACGGTGTTAGCGGAGGTGAATCAGTTAATATCACACGCAGCCTTAGTTCGCCTTTTCCAAACACATTTGTCCAACAATCCGCAATATTTAGCTTTCTATAAAATTGTTCGTCAATCATCCTTCCAAGCCGATACTTTGCAAGGTTTTGTAAGTAGCAGAAATATGGAAACTTCTTGATATATTTTTATTTTTGTAAAAATGTTCTTCTGTTCGATTTTATTTTTTCAGAAAAGCAAAGAAGTTGCACGACCCATTAAGACTTTACGTCACTATCAGATTGATTTGTGTAAAATGGTTCAATATGCTTTTAATATATTTTCTCAGGGTCCTGCAGTAGAATAGCAGAATTTGCCAAATTCTACATTGTCATCTGTAAATAATAAAGTTGTATTCTCTTAAATAATTTATAAAGATTTATTAATAATGAAAGGGTTGAGGCATAAATAAACAACAACAAAAAAACATCTGTTATATGGAAAAGCGAAAGCTTGTTCGTATGCATTCTTGATTTTGCTTCAATGTAGGCTAAATATTTGGACCGATTTTTCCTCATTCTCATAACCTCTTTTCCTGAGATCTACACAATACACTGCATCTGTAGGGGCATCCCATGAGTGTTTGCCAATAATTAAAACAAATTTATAATAATGCCACTCAAATTTTGGTTATACTTATTTTCTATATCCAATTAGTTGGACCGAAGACCCTTTCACTACACTCACTCACTCGTATAGTCAGTCTTACTTATTTTTCTTAAAGTCGTACATTCATATTTATTTTCTATTTATTTTTATTTACGATAAGAGTCATGCTAAAATTAAAAAAAAAAAAACATATATGTATGTGTATATTATATATGTATATGTAAATGTAAATACGAGTACGACAAACAAATTTTCATATTTAACCCACATCAATTCAGTGTACTGTAATGTAAAAACGCCAGGAGACACTTTTTAAGGATTTGTATATTTTAGTTTTTTTTGTTAAAAAATAACACTATTTTATTTAAGCTGTTTAGCTTTTTATGTGGGTTCTTTTCATTTTTTTTCTAGGATCGTTACGGTCATACAGGAATTTATTTATTGTCTTTTGGCTAACAAAAAAAAAAAAAAAAAAAAAAAATACATAAAAATAAAAACACAAAAAAACCGATTCACGATTAGGAAATAAAATAATTTATGCACAAACCATAGAGAACTCTTAACAGCATGCCCTTTAGGTGTTGAGTTTACATGACCGGTAAAATAAATAAACTTTCATTGTAAATTAAAAAAAAAAAAAACAATTTTTTCAATCAAATGTAGAATAAAGAACAAAGGAAAAAAAGGGCAATATTATTTTAGTATTGAAATGAATTTAATTTAATTTTTAAAGTAACATAATATTAATATTAGCGATTCTGACCGGCTCACAGTGGACCATTTGACGAGAAGGCGGTCAAAAATCTATAACTTTTGATTGGATTGGAATTTTGATATGCGGTTTTTTTTGTTTCGTAGGTGAGACTTTAGCCTTTAAGTTTTGCTATCAAACGTAATTCTCGATCGAAAATAAAAAAAGTTACGGAGGGTTTAAAATATATTTTCATTTGTAGTTGAATTTTAGTACAAAAGTGAAGTGTTAAAAGGTAAAAAAGGTTTTTTTTTAATATAATGTCTTATTGTTTCAGTTAATTTTACAACAATTTTTTTAAACAATTTTTTAAGTTAATTTTTTCAGAAAATGCCAAACTTTGGCCCCCGTAAACTTTTTAGTCCTAATGTGCACAAGGGCCAGGGGTTGTTTTTTTTTTTTGAAAGATCCCGAGTTAAAATATAATTTATTAAGCAGCGAACGTAAGAGTTACCTTATATTGGTTCAAGATAGAGAAGTTTCAATGAAAACTCTTATGTTTTTGCTTTAGTTAAATTTTTTTTTTATTGTCTTTTTAAATATTTCTATATCAATTTTTATGGTAAATTTATGAAATATAACAATTTTTATTGCAAATTTACAAAATATATAAATTTTTAATTCAAGAAAATTTTTTAACTATATAAAAAAAAAGTGTAACTTATTGTTAGTGTAATAAAAAAGTACTTTAAATAAACCAATTTTAGTAAAATTTTCTCCTTGATTTTCATCTTCTAGAAGTTGTTTAGCTTCTTCGTCTAATTCAATAGAGGTAGTTTTCCATTTTTGACGATTGTTGGACATATATGGATCTGAAGTGCACAACAAAATAGTGATAAGGTCTTCATTAGTACAACATCTGGACATTTTCCTTGTGTTGTGCTCGCGAAAGAGGCCGTAGTCATTGTTCATTTTTCTTGCGCTTCTTCAGATAGATCTCCTATTGGTAGCATATTGTTTTGAATTATTTGTTCCCCATGGTACAAAATTTTATGAACTGTGGATGGCATATATCTCCAAGAGTATTTTTCATTATAAAGTATAGCGGTTTTATTGGCGTAATATGATTTTGAATCGTCTTATTAATTCATGATCTACACCTGTGATAGATGCTGCAGTTTCCGGATCGGAAAAAAAATCTCCTTGCAGTATTTCCATCATTTGTATTTCCTTCCCCTTGTTTTGGTTGGTCGATTACGAGGCCTAGTTGTAGATATTTTTGTTGAATTTGTTTTTTTGCTTTCTTTTTTCTTCATTTTCTTTGTTTTTTCTCACTATTTCGCCTAACGGACCAAGTTCCAAATCATAACCCAATTTAAGAATATGCTCCATGAAACGTAGTCTAGCATAAAGAGGGCACATTCCAAATTCGTAGGCTTCCTTAAAACTATCGTCTTCTGATGGGGGTTGGCTTAATTGACTTGATGTCTTTTGGCATATAATGCAGCTTGACGTTGACTTTGTTCCAGTTAAAGCTTCTGAAACTTTTCCATCAATCATTGTGATACACATTTTAAAATGTACTTCAATGTCTTGGTCATCAAATTTAAATATTACTGGTTGAAGTTCCTTAATTTGATCGTTTATTTTTTGAACTTCTTCAGTTATGACATCTTTGGTTTCCTTTTTGAATGCAAATTTTATTGGTCTGCAATACTTTCTTGAAGAATGAATTTCATTTTTCCATATATCAATTTCTGTTGCTCTACTAGTTGACGGCTCTAAGACGCTATACCTTTTTGCTAAGCGCAATGGAACGAAAGATACCATAAATAAATTAGCATCTGATGAATTTTCGGCATTAAATTACTTGTATTGTTTCTGACCAGAGGATCCATCACATCCGCATTTAGAAATTAAAGTAATGCTGCCATTACCATTTTTTTTTAAATGATCAGTATCAAGCGTATTTAGCAATAGTTCTGCAGTATGTTCAAGGAGATCTTGCAATTTTATTTCTGCTGATGTTGAAGTGACACTAATAGCAGATTGTGAAGGTAAGCATTCTTTTTTGGCAGAAACTAAATCTCGATACTCTGGAAAAATCCCACAATTCTTTTCATTGGTTCGCTTCCGCAATTCCTTATATTGATTTTTGGTCAATTTCAAAACCAGAAATAGGCCGAACGCTTCTTCCGGCGTAAATTTCTTATCTTCAATTGGTGTAGGAATGCTTTTCAAAATCCTCCTTGTGCGCCTTGTGCTCGCTTCTACTATTTTTTCAATTATTTCAATTTTATTTTTTTTATTTTGAGTTTGTTGAATTTGGTGCAAAATTGAATCCTTAATAATTTTTTGAGAAATTTCTTCATTGATATTCTCCAGCTTGCGCCTTCGAGATCTTTCACTACATCCGTCAACTGGTTTTGCTGGTCGACCCTTTTTTCCACTTTCGTTGGCAGTTGTAGATGCACTCTCAAAAATAAGTTCCTTTATTAACCATTCTTTGCCTTGCTATGAGAGCATTCAATGTAATGTTTTTTCAAATTCGATGCAAAATTAGTAATTTTTCCTTTGTGCATTTCAATGTCTTCTAGGTTACAATTCTTAAAGAAGTCGTTGCTCACTTTGTGTAAAATTACATCGTCTACATCATTTCGTTGAAAATAAATATCTGCCAGATCTCTGTAACAGTACTTAGCCATTGCACAAATTGTAATGAATAATAATTGTGGAAACATTATTATAAATACTCTTTCTTGCAATTATGTAAAATAAAATTTTTTATCTTTTATTACCACTTTTAGAAGCATAAAAAACCCACACCCTAACCCCTTTTAAAAGGTGAAGCATACCTGCTCATATCTCAAGGGGCTAGTTTTTTTTACCATTTACAATTTTTTGTCTTTTATTACCACTTTTAGAAGCAGAAAAAACCCACACCCTAACCCCTTTTAAAAGGTGAAGCATACCTGCTCATATCGTAAAGGGCTATGTCGCAAAAGTTTTTTTTTTACCATTTACCTGTTATTTAAATTGTTTCCCATTTTGTCAGGTATTTAAACTATATAACTCTAATTCAGACTATTAATATTTTTGAGATATACCTATGTAAATGTACCTGTAACAATTAAGCGCATTATATCTCAACCCTTTTTTTTATAAGTATATAACAACTCCTGACAACTCTACCGACACGCAAAAAAATACACCGCGGTGCACCGGTACGACCAACTTTTGTATTCATAACACTCAGACGGACGGACGGACATCGCTTAATCGACTCAGAAAGTGTTTTTGAGTCGATCCGTATAATAAAAGATGGATAAAGGTCCAATATTTTTGGCAGTTACAAACATCACCTCAAACTTAATATATCCTAACCACATAAGGGACAACTTTTGTATTCATAAATTTTGCAGAATATATCTAACCTTGGGTCAGAAAAATTGTTCTGGTGCACAAGGGCGGAAACTGGCGGGTGTATAATGAGGTATAAGAGTAGAGGGGAGGGTTCTGACTATAGAAGAGTGCAAGATTTTTTCTGACTGCTTTTGACTGGCAGGAGTTAAGCTCTATTAAGTAGGAGATTTTCGGAAAATTTTGACCTTTTAAAAAAAATTTTTTTTTTTAATTTCGGAATGACTCAGTGATATTACATTTTTAACGTTAACAGCATGGAAGCCACAAAGTTATACAAAATTTATTTCACTTCAAAATCTTTTAAATCAAAAAAGTAACAGTCATTTAAAAATAAAAATTTACAAATAAATTTTTAATTTTAGCAAAATACTGAGAAAGCCCATTTTCGAAGACCCTGTTCGCTGTGATATAGTTGAGATAGAGTTGCAATTTTTTGGCTCCCGAGGTTTACTAGTATTTACTTTCAAATGAATAACATAACTTTAAAATCGGTAACAAAAAAAAAAAATGATTTTTGGCCGCCTTCTCAAAATATGGTCCACTGTGCGGCTATAATTTTCATACTTGTTTTTTTATTCATTTCAAACTTAAATAATATTAATACAATTTAATGCAATTCTAACAGAAAGTATTTAAATAACATTAATAAATAATTATTTATTAATAAAAGTTAAAACATAGGAATAAATACATCAGTATGTCATTTAATTTTTATTAGTTATTATTCTATAAAGCAAAAAGTTATATAATTCAAAAAAATTTTGTCTAATAATACACATAACTCTTTTAAAAGTAAGTAAACGATTTAAGTTCTCTTTAGATCTCTATAGAAGTGTTGGTAATGTTATAGAACTAAATTTTTGTCACATAGATATATGAGATATTTTCATTTTTCTTCAGTAATACGAAATGAAGACGTATGTATATATCTACTCTCGGTATTTCTTGAGGAATCAATTTTTTCTTCCTTCGCTTTCTGGTTTCGTCACATAATTTTATTTCTTTAAGGTCTTCGTCGAATTCATATTTATAAAATTGTTTATAATTTTTTTCTATAGATACACTAAATTCTCTGATTTTGGTTATATTCAATTTTTTATTCTTCGTTTTCCATTTCAATTACGCCGTACAATGGTGCGGTTTTCTTAGCATTTCTTATTAACCCTAAACCTCTCAACATGTTTTATAACATAACTTCTTAAGCAGAGCTCTGCAATCTCTGTAAAAATATCTGTAAATATTAGATTTTGATAGAAAAAAATCTAATTAATTCTATTTTGAGAAATTAATTTATTATATAAGAAAAATTCATTTATTCAATAAAACAGAAATTAAAAAAAAATAAATATATTTTTATATATTTTATATATTTTTATATTTTTATCAGGACGGAAAAGAATTGTTATTTATTTTTTTAAGAAAAGATTATGCTTAAATTCAATTTTTTTGGTATTTTGGGTACCGCAACCAATTGAAGTAAGATATATATTTTTTTAGTTATGAATAACTCTTATAGCAACCAAAAAATTTTTTTGGTTGCCAATAACCATTATCGAAAGAAATTTTTTTTTTGGTTTTTCCCACCCGGATACACATCATATTTTTGATGTAATGTATGCATTTTTAAGGGGTTTATAGGGCAAGGAATAAAAATATCTTTGGTAAGGTGAACAAAATGGGCATTTTTGTAAAAATTATTTATTAATTTCATAAATAAAATATTATTTAATGGAAAAGTGGATTAAAAATTAAACTTTAAGTAGTTTAATTAAATTACTTTAATAATTAAACTACAACCCTCTTGGAAATGCATCCATTAAATCAGAAATACGATATGTATACGGGTAGGAGTAACCAAAAAAAAGAATTACTTTCGATAATGGTTATTGTTAACCAAAAAAATTTTTTGGTTGCTATAATAGTTATTCATAACCAAAAAAAAATATTTATCACTTCAATTGGTTACGGTTACCAAAATACTATAAATCTTACGATAATTTTAATTATAACCATTATTTGAATTCATCAATGTTAATGGTTAAATAAGACTTTTTCGTCGTTTCTCTTATAACTGTTACGTCCCTGATTTTTACACGTTGATTTAATGGAATGCTCATTACATACATTTATTTTGCAAGTATCACAATATTATTTTTGCATCTTTGATTTCGAGTATGGGCACATGTGGCACCTATGACGCTTGTTCGGTATACCTGTACCTTGCTCAGGGGTTCTGCGACATTTTGTTGGTGGTAAAGATATATTCGAGGAACTCGATGCCGCAAATTCTCTGTCTATATCTTGTACATGTTTCAATACTTCTGATATTGATTTTCGTGACGCCATTTGAAGTTTTAAACTGTTTAACCGTTTTTTTTAACAATGGCGTAATAAGTTCCTCACTAAGACCTTTGAGAAATAAATTTCTTTGTTGGGCTTGCTTGAGTTCCAACAATGAAATTTTTTGCACTAAATAATATACTCTGAGATGTTGGCTACATCAATGAGATTCATAAAAAAAAAAGAAAAAGGCCAACGATTAGTCTTTCTTTTTATCATATATTCGTGTACCATTTAATATTGGTTTCTCAACGTTTTCAACAATCATTTGAGCTTTATGGTGCATAGTGGATAAAAAATAACTGCTTTCTTGGGCTTAGGAACATGCGACGCTATGGTAATTTTTTTTTTGGAAACCAAATATTGTTGATACTGCTTTTCTCGTTTTATTTGGTAAAAATTCGATAGGGATACCACTTTTATTTTTCTGCAAAGTTCCGATTAACGTCAAGTATTCCTTGTCTACATTTTTATACCCTTCACTCCAGGGTGCAGGGGGTATATATAAGTTTGTCATTCCGTTTGTAATAATTAGAAAAAAAATTTTGGACCCCATAAAATATATATATTTGTGATCCTTCTAACAACCGGAGTTGATATAGCGATGTCCGTCTGTCCGTCTGTCCGCCTGTCCGTCTGTCCGTCTGTGGAAATCACGATGACGGCATTAATCGGGCAGCTAGGGTGCCCGTTGATATAAAAAATGATTCACTAACATTCTGAGAAGTTTGTTATTTAAAATAGTCCAAATCGGTTGATTGGGGCCCGAGATTTGAATGAAGAACTAAAAAAAGTCTTGAAAAAATATAATTTTCTATGTTGTTCTTGTCACGATCACGTCCTCAATAGAATAGCTAAGGTGATTATTTTTAGTGAGAATGATTCAGCGAATTCATGGGAAGATTTCTGTTTCAAAAATCGTTAAAATCGGTGGCACAGATCCAGGGAAATCTCTGAAATAGTAAAAAAAAAAAATGAAATATATGATGTTTCTGTATTGTTCTTGTTGTTATTCTAAATGTTGTATTGTTGTCATAGATAGACTTGTTGTTTCTGTGGTCGTTGTGGTAATAATATAATAAAAACTAACCCTTTGTACATTTTTTATCAACTCTGGTAGAAAAATTTAAAAGTTTCCATTGTTTTGGCATCACTAAAAAAATTTACTAGATCATTTCTGTCATTGCCACGAGCCTGCCTGCAAAGTTTCAAATCGATTGGGGCACGGGAAATGGGTTAAAATCGACCCACTACGAGTTAATATAAAGGGAGTAAAAATTCACCAACATCTAAAGCAAATAATGCTAAAATACGTAGTTGTTATTAAAAAAAAAAAAACAATGTAAATTTAGCAAAAAAATTTTATGTATTAATTTATTTAAAGAGAAAAACACAAAAATAACGTTTGAAGTTGTATTTTTTGTGTGTAATATTTACATATACATACATACACATATTAAATATTACAAATAATATACATACATATATTCTATATACATATGTATATCCATAATAACTGCATGTTAGAAATAGATCGGTATATTATTTTATTTTATTTACATAAAATTCTGCAATATTTTGTTGTGGGGCAAATACATTTATTTTGCATTAAGAGAGTGTCACTTCATTTTGATCAGCGTGACTATGCCACAGTAGATGGCGCCACCAATTTTGTTCTAATTAATTTTGCAATAGTTATTTCTATTTTAACATGAATGTCAAAATTTTCGACTAGATATCATACAGCACAATGTTAAGAGTATACACGGGCTGGTCTTTTATTTCATACGTTTTTTCATTATTCTTTTACAAATATGAACATAAGTCTGGCATATTAACTTTTTGTTGTCTTTACAAAATAGAGTTACCGAGTTATCAATGAGTTTTTTGCTTTCAAAACAGTTCTACATAGTTATATAGAATTATTATTCTGCTTTTCCTGCAAAATATCTGATTGCGATTACATCTAATTTTTAAAAATTGTTTATAATTACTAAAGCATTATTATTCACATAAATACAAAATTGCACTTTTTAAATTTTCCATTAAAATTTTAGAAAATATCAATTCTAAAAACTGGAATTAAAATTGCCAATTATAAATTAGAAAATATTAACTGAATTTCAGAAAATCATATCAAAACGTCGGAAATAATAATTTTAAATTTTAGAAGACATCAGTTGCATCTTTAATATATAAATTTTATTCATTAAACACAAATTGAAATTCCAAAAAAAAAAAACACCAAATATGTTTACATTTAAAAAATGTTTACATTTAAAAAAATGTTGGCATTGGCATAATAGCTTTTCAGTAACTTCTTTTAACGATAGTCGAATCGGTAAAAAAAAGGAAATAGCAAAATTACCAGTAAAATTTTTAAACGATATTCGCTATTGTAAAAGTCAGCTGTTGTTGTTATCTAAACGACAACCATTTTTGTGTTGTTTATTCAGTCGATAAAAACTTAAATTTTTAGGTTGAAATGTCGTCATACATAAATAAAAATCATAAAATAGTGAAAATATTTTGCTTTTATTAAAATACTTTTTTATATAAATAAAAAAATTAAATAGACATTCAATTCATTATTTCATTTTCAAATAAATAAACAGAAATATTAGTAAAAAAATAAAGATATTAAACATAAACATAAAATCATCCTGTCAAACACGAGTAATTTGTTTTTTTTCTATTCTTTGTGTTTTTCGCTTATTTTGACAGAGATGCCACTCATTTACAATTTAAATAAATAGAAAATAGATTGGTCGACTGTCGTTAAGATGTATGTACTTAGTCAATCACTTAATCCTTAGTGCAAACAACAATAGCTGTCGATACATTTTGCGATTGTCGGATCTTTGAAATTTACAGAATCGGACTACAGAAAACATTAATTTAAATTGAATGAATTTTAGAAAACCTCAAATGATACTTAAGAATTGCGAACATAAAAATTGTTACATAAATAAACGCAATTTGATGAGAATGTTATTTATATATAAATTTTCATATTTTTTTTTGGATGAAAATTTTAAGTTTTTCAGAAAATAAAGATAACAAATTATTTTATTTAAAATGTTTCGGATATTTGGTTTTTTGTGTTTGGCATCCCTAATTTAACTATTTATTATTATAAATTTATTCTCTATGTTTTCCAAATATGGCAATATTTTAACAAAAAAGTTGAGAGAGCTTTTTTTTTTGGTTATTATTTTTTTACTCCATCCGACTATATGGCCGCAATGAAGAAATAGTTGGCCAGTTAAAAGAAACTATAGAGCCATCTCCAATTAGCACGATTTAATGCATATAGCCACCCTACACAACCATTACCTTTGCAATGGAGGTTAGGGCGAGCTATTTAATTAGCAAAAACTAAATTAAACGAGAAGTTATGTCATATAACCGGAAACGCATGCATATAGGTATATAACCTAAATGCATGCTGATCAGCAACCACGATGACCAAAAAGCAAACACCGAAATAAATTTGAAATAATAGAAAAGACGAAAACCAACCCAAAGAATTTGCTGAAATAATTTGGTATTAAGTTTAACAAATTGTTTTCTTTTTCCAATATTTTGTTTACATTTATTATCAATACTCAAACCGAGGTGGAGGGTATCAAAGATTCGGCACAGACGAATTTAACACTCTTACTTGTTTTTTTACTATATTGTGACGTCCTATTCTCGATTGAGCAAATGGTACCATATTCCATATTGTACCATCTCTTCGACCAAGGTTTGGTGACGGAATTGGTACCTCATCTTCACTATCTGCACCTTCTATTTCATGCTCAACTTCAGAAGCTTGGGAAATTATTTCATCTTCGGAATCACTTTGAAAATTCAAATATGGCTCTTCACCAATATTTTCTTCTTCATTACTTTCTTCTAAAATTCTTAGCATTTCAGCCGTGGATAACGGTTTATTTGACATTTTCTATAACATGTGTATTTTTGATATATTATAATATATTATTATTTATTTGTTATAAACATATATGATATAAAAATATAATCACTTACCAATGGATAACAAAACGCAAAACGTAATAGATAAATACTTATTTTTTATTTATTATATTTTTTAATTTTTTTAGCACACACTGCACATATTATGTATTTCAAATGTAAACCAAACGTGTTTTGTGTAATAATATAACGCAACATATGTTATAAGTACAGAGACTGGTAGTCTCTGTGTAAGAATTTATGTAAAAAAATCAAACTCTCATAAGTAAGTAATTTTGTAAAATTAACGGTTACTTGGGACTAGATTAAGTCACATATGTAAAATGAAATTTAGTGCATAAGTTTATAAAAATATAAAAAAAATAGAGATCCCGTCTCATGTTAAGAGGTTTAAGGTTAAAGAAAACCAATCAATCGGAGTGTATACGAGTACACATTTGTTTTTCTTGCAGTTCTCAATGAGTGCATAAACACTATAGCCTTCATTTTGGGTATTACCTTCTTCAAAAAACTTCTGAGTAATATCAATGTTAAGTTTACGTGATAATGGAAGAGACAAATTAGGGGCACTAAACTGGATGCTCTTGTATCTTCCTGAAAATTTTATAAATGTATATAACGAAACAATTAAAAATGTCCACTACTTTTTTTTAACTAACCTATAGTTTCCTTAATATATGTATGCATCATGTTATTAGTTTTCGATTCTTCTTTTTTCAAAAGATAATAGATTAATTTTAACTTCTAACGTTAAATATAAATAACTAATACCCTTGCACATATATATTGGTAAAATATACAAAAGTGTACCCCTCTTCCGCTGACAGCTTTGTACGAACTAAAACATGTTAAGTAGACATACGTTCAAACTATTTTTTCAACTACACTCGGAGGTGTAAAAAATTGTGCGTTGATCATGGTAAGTACACATAGAAAACACGAAACAAAAAGACGTTAAATCCATACAATGTTAAGTCTACTTAGAATGTAATCATGTTTATAAAGCTTACACCACTATGGAATTGAAATTTTTTCAACATTCAGTTGTATGCTAAATACTTTTTTATATATAACTTTTTATTGGGTTATCACCATCAAAATTTGACACAATTTAAGCTGAAATTTACTAAATTGACCAAATGTTAAAAATTTAAAAACATGCCAAGTCGACCAGCATGATTTGGAACTGAGCTGTCGATTTGTTATAAGTAGAGCAATAAGTTCAGATATTTATGTAAAAGTAAACCCCAACTGGAGGATATCAAAGATTTGGCATAGCCGAATTTAACATTCTTCCTTATTTTTAATATATTAATATTCCATAGATATTGTAATAAATATTCTTATTTTCTTTCTTTTTAAAATATCCCAGGTTATTTTAATCTTTTCTAGATATTTTTTTCAATTCATAAATATTGTCACATTTGAAAGCTATTTCCGACTTGAGTTTAATAAAGTTCTTTTTGACATTTAAATTTTTTTTTTAAGTATAAGAAAATATGAAATATTTGCAAGGCATATATGTATTTAAGCAAAAAACTCCATTCTCCAGTATCATTTTTGAATCTTTTTGTAAATAATTTTCATGCATGACTGCCTGTTTGCTAATTTTCATGCCTAAGCTGTTTGGGTATAGGATTTTTTTTTCCAAATTACAACCTGGCTAAATAAATTAAGATATTGCGCCCATATGCCAACAAAATTTTTTCTTATATTTTTTTTTTAGTTTTTCCCATATATCTCGTTGAATGGTGTTGTCATCATGGTAATACTACTTTGTTACATCCTGATTATATTAACACAGATAAGTAGATGTTGTGTCAT
Source organism: Cordilura impudica (assembly GCA_963682025.1). Taxonomy (NCBI): domain Eukaryota; kingdom Metazoa; phylum Arthropoda; class Insecta; order Diptera; family Scathophagidae; genus Cordilura; species Cordilura impudica. Next base: position 61,169,769 of record OY821521.1, read on the forward strand.
ATACCCAGCCAGCATTTTATAGGTGGTTGCTCATATTCAAATCTTTTTCAACTCCTCCCCATTTGCTGGTTTTGTCATGAGAAATTGGAATCCTATCCGCAACTCTTCTGGAAGAGTTTTTTCTGATTAGATTCGACACTTAGTTTCAAGCCATTTTTCAGTGGTATTGATAATCATTTGAAGTCTATTTTGCATTATTTTGAAGTCGTATTTCTTTTAACTTTTCTCCTTAAGAAGAATTCTTAAATCCTGACAAATTTTTCCTATATAAAAATTTTCATATTCAGACCAATTTTTCCTAAAGAAAAATTTCCAGATTATGATAAATTTTTTCTATAGGAATATTCTTATATTCTGATCAATTTATCCTATAGAAACATTCTCGGATACGACATAATTTTTCTTGCACAAAAATTCTAATATTCGAATCAATGTTTCCAATGCCTAGATTTAGAATAATTATTCGCAAAGAAAAATTCTTATACTCTCACCAAATTTTCCTATAGAAAAATCCCTGATTCTGACCAACTGTTGATATAAAATAAAACCCCCAAAGGCTGACCAACTTTTTCTATAGTAAAATTGCCATATTCTGATCAACTTTTTATATATAACAATTTTCAGATTCTAACTAATTTATAAAAAAAAAACAAGTAAGAGAATTATAGTTGGTCTAGACCGACTATATGATACCCTATACCATGCGTTTAGAGACCCTATCTCATAGGCCCAAATAACTGGACATAGAAAATATGCATAAACCAAATCTGAGTGGAATTTTTATTAATTTTTTTGGCTGCAGATATGAAAAAGTTCATATCGGATGCTATATCTATATGGGGACTAGGCCCAAAAATGGACCGATCCTGACTGAACATGGACTGATTCTCACCAATTTCAATTGTGTTCATTCTACGGCCGATGAAAGCTTATATACCAAATTTCATCAAAATATATTCATATTTGCGACCTGCAGTTTGATTACAAGGTTTACATGGACACACAGACGGACGGACGGACGGACGGACATCGTTAAATCGAGTCAGTTAGTGATTCTGATTCGATCGGTATAATAAAAGATGGGTCTAGGTCAAATATTTTTGGTGGTTACAAACAGCAGCACAAAGTTATTATACCCAAACCACATAGTGGTATAGGGTATAAAAAAACTTCTCAGATAATGATTATGATAAGTGTTTCCTATCGGAAAATTCTTAGATTCTGATCAACTTTTACTATAGAAACATTCTCGGATTCAAAATAATTTTTCATGCACAAAATTTTTCATTTTCTAATCAGTATTTCCAATAGAAATATTCCTAGATTTAGAATATTTATATGCAAAGAAAAATTCTTATACTCTCACCAATTTTCTTATAGTCAAATTCCTGGTTCTGACCAACTTTTCATATAAAATTAAACTCCCAGAGGCTGACAAACTTTTTCTATAGAAAAATTGCCATATTCTGACCATCAGATTCTAACCAATTTATCCCAAATAAAAATTCTCAGATTATGATTATGATAAGTGTTTCCTATAGAAAAATTCTTAGATTCTTATCAACTTTTACTATAGAAATATTCTCGAATTCAAAATAATTTTTCAAGCACAAAATTTCTCATTTTCTAATTAGAAATTTCCAATAGAAATACTCCTAGATTTAGAACAATTATATGCAAAGAAAAATTCTTATATTCTCACCAAATTTTCTTGTAGAAAAATCCCCGATTCTGATGAACTTTTCATATAAAAAAAAATCTCAGGGGCTGATCAACTTTTCCTACGGAAAAAAATCTCCGAGACACTGAGCAACTTTTCGTATAGTACCATATTCAGACCATATTATTATGTAGAAACATAAAATTTTTCTGGCACTACTGGCCGGTTTTAGTAAGTTAAGTATTAGTTCTAAGATTTGAATAATTATTGTTAGTTCACTATGTGAAGGTCCACTAAATAAATGCATGAGAAAAAAAAATATTCTGACCAACTTTTCGTATATAAAAATTTTCAGATTCTAACCAATTTTTCCAAAGAGAAATTCTCAGATTAAAATAAATTTTTCCTATAGAAAAATTTTTAGATATAGAATAATTTTTCAGGCACAACAATTCTAATATTCGAATCAATGTTTCCTATTGAACAATTCTCAGATTCTGAACAATTTTTGTATAGAAAAATTCTGTGATTCTGACCAATTTTTGAAATACAAAATTGTCAGATTCTGACTAGCTTTTTTATAGCAAAATTGCCAGGTTGAGACCAAATTTTCCCATAGAAAAACAAGTAAGAAAATTATAGTCGGTCTAGACCTATACGATACCCTATACCATGCGTTTAGAAACCCTATCTCTTAGGCCCAACTAACTGGACATAGAAAATAATCATAAACCAAATTTGAATGCAATTGTTATTAATTTTTTTGGCTGCAGATAAGAAAAAGTTCATATCGGATGCTATATCTATATGGGGACTAGGTCCAAAAATGGACCAATCCTGATCATGTTTGGTAAAGTCTCTTGTATTTTGCAAAAATATATACAAACAAAATTTGAGAAGAATCAGTGCAATATTTTTGATTTTAATAGATTTAAGTGAAGATCGGGAAGCAGTCTATATGGGGCCAAAGGGATCATTTTTGGACTACTCATTAATGGATGTAATGAATGCATACAAACCCAATTTGAGTAAGATCTATATGACAATTTGGATCTTATGGCAATTTATGTCGATTTCATAGGGGTAATTTGTATGGGGGCTAGGTCTGAACATGGACCGATTCTCACCAATTTCAATAGCGTTCATCCCATGGTCGGAAAAAGCTCATGTACCCAATTTCGTCAAAATATATTCATATTTGCGATCTGCAGTTTGATTACAAGGTTTACATGGACACACAGACGGACGGACGGACGGACGGACGGACGGACATTGTTAAATCAACTCAAAAAGTGATTCTGATTCGATCGGTATAATTAAAGATGGGTCTAGGTGAAATATTTTTGGTTGTTACAAACAGCAGCACAAAGTCATTATACCCAAACCACATAGTGGTATAGGGTATAATAATCCGATCTTCAGCCATTTTTAATATTATTGATCAGTTGCGAATCCTTTTCGACTAATATTTCAGATGTATTTCGAATTGTTTGCTTTACAAAAATAAAATATTTAATTGATTTATATTATTCAACACTATCTGGGATATTTATCAAAATTATGGATTTTATTGAATGGAAATGTTCCCTTCGTATAATTTAAAATTATCAAAAAACACATATAGGGAATTCAGTTTGAACGTTTTCTTCTTTCTTGCAAATAGTTTTATACCCTATACCACTATGTGGTTTGGGTATAATGACTTTGTGCTGCTGTTTGTAACAACCAAAAATATTTGACCTACACCCATCTTTAATTATACCTATCGAATCAGAATCACTATCTGATTTGATTTAACGATGTCCGTCCGTCCGTCTGTGTGTCCATGTAAAGCTTGTAATCAAACTGCAGGTCGCAAATATGAATATATTTTGATGAAATTTGGTATATAAGCTTCCATCTGCCATGGGATGAACGCTATTGAAATTGGTGAGAATCGGTCAATGTTCAGACCTAGCCCCCATAAAAATGACCCCTATGAAATCAATATATATTGCCATAAGATCCAAAATATCATAGAAATCTTAGTCAAATTTTGTTTGTATGTATATATTGCATCCATTAATCATTGCATCCATTAATCACAGTCATAGGCCCCATATAGAGCTGCTTCCCGATCTTCACTTAAATCTATCAAAAAACAAAAATATTGCACTGATTCTTCTCAAATTTTGTTTGTATATATTTTTGATAAATACAAGAGACTTTACCAAACATAGTCAGGATCGGTCCATTTTTGGACCTAGTCCCCATATAGATATATCATCCGATATGAACTTTTTCATATCTGCAGCCGAAAAAATTAATAAAAATCCCACTCAAATTTGGTTTATGGTTATTTTCTATATCCAGTTAGTTGGGCCTAAGAGATAGGGTCTCTAAACGCATGGTATAGGGTATCATATAGTCGGTCTCGACCGACTTTAATTTTCTTACTTGTTATTTTTATGTAAATTTATTTAATTTCCACATTAAAATACATTTATAATTTTTAACTTAATTTCACTTCAGCTTCACACCACGACTGAACTGTTACTAATGAACCGAAATACATTTAAATATAGGAAACTCGCTTAAAAATTCGGAAAAAATATATTATTATACTCGGTCAAGACCGCGATAATCTATACCATGCGTTTCGAAAGAGGGCCCTAGATCCAACTTAGCTGAGGCAATAACTGGATATAGAAAATTAGCATAACAATTTTTTAGTGGTATTATTAATTTGGAGCTTTCATCTATGGAAAGGTTAACATGAGGTTTAGGTCAAGAAATGGATCGATCATGATATAGTAAAATCACTTACTTTTCTCATAAACTTATATAAAAAAAATTTTAAAAAAATTTATGTAATATTTTTGTGAGATTTTAGTGGAGATCGGGAATCAGCTTTGTACGGGGCTATGAGGAAAAGTGGTCCTACAGGATTTATTTTTGGACTACTGATTAGCGGGTATAATATGCACGCTAGGGTGGCCCTTCATTATATGGAGAAAAAAAAAATGTGTTCAAACTCTCATTCGCACCCCCTAGAAATATGCGAATACCAAAAAAAAAGTGAGAAATGCTAAGTTTTGGGCCAATAAAAAAACATTTAAAGGTGGCTCAACGCGATTGAAAATTTCATGTGAGTTTTATATGGGGAAAATATGACTTTCCTTCAGATTTTACGAAAATTTCGTTCTACAGTTTAATTTTTCTAACAAATTGTTATATAATTCGGGATCAGTATTAAATTATCTTTTCAAAAAGCTATAAAACTTCAAAATCGAATAAAAATTCGCCAAGAAATAGCAAATGTTCCAGACCACTTTTGTGCCAAAGAAACTAGGTCATGAAATTTGATGGCATTTTTTTCAACTTTAAGAAATTTATTAAAGCCAACATTTTGTTTTAGTACCTATATCTGTAATTACTCAGATATGAAGTATTGCTTTATTACCACCTTGTTAACCTATTAAGCATTGAGACCGAAAATGGAAAATTTTTTTGATAAAATTTTGAAAACTCCTTTTTAAAGTTTTGAAAAATTTTCTTAAACAAAATTTAAAAAAATTGATCTAGCTCTTTAAGGTCTTGTTAAATGCATGTCAGAGATTAACTGTGTGAATTTATAGGTAAATCCCTGTGCCAGAATTTTTTTGGCAATGATTTTATTTTTGCGGATTTCGAAAAAAATGGGATTTTTGTAAAATATTCTGTATATGTAGTCTTTCTAAATACTTTGTATCAAAAATTCATCACTTTTCTACTTTTAAATGTTGTATTTTATCTTAGTAGTCTAGGGCTTCGGAAAAAAATAATATGACCCCATTAACCCTTTTGGAATTGGGGTCACATATGACCCCAAGCTAATAAAAGACAATTTATTCAAAAAATTAAAATATTTTGTAAGTGCTATTGAATTTTTAGATGCGATGCTTGAAATATAATAACTAGATGTGTAGAACTTCCGTCCCTAAAATTTGGGGTAGATCCAAGAACGTTAACCCATCATTTGCCAAGGCAAGCTTTGGATTTTAAGATATTTTTAAATAAAAATTACGGAAAACGAGTTTTTCTATTAAACTCGATGAATTTAAGAAAAATAATTCGGTTAATTTTTATTTATGTAACCTTTCAGTGCTCCTGGGATCAAAATAATCCATTGTGATATATCTTTGGTGCAATTATCTGCTTATTGCTCGCGAATATAAATTAAAACCACTTTTAACCAATTTTGTTATAAAATTATTTTATGTATAAAAACTATATTATTTTAAATAAAATAAGAAGATCCGCAAATGACCCAAAGCTAGTAATAGACAATTTATTCAAAGGAATATGAAATATAAAATTAATTCTATTTATTTTGGTGTATTTAAGGATGATTTCTTTATTTCTTTATTAATTTCCTGTACAACAAGACATGTCTTATAATTATAGTACAGGATTTTCATCGTTCAAAAATTCGCCACAAAATTAAAATACAATAAAATAAAAAATTATAACTTATTTAAAATAAAGTAAAATAAATGCAAGAAATTATTAAAATTCATGAATTTAAAGAAATGAAAATTAAAATGTATCGCGTTGCTAACTAATTGTTGGTTGTGTGGAATTGCATTCCAAAGACGTGTGGCGTTTATGAAAAATTGCCATTCTGACACAAGCCATCGACGCATAGAGATAATAAGTTTTTTGCCCCTTCTGGATCTAGCAAACTGTATTTGATCATAAAGATATAGGGGTTTCTCAGTGTAAATAATTTTGTGCAAAAACATTAAAACCATTATATTAATAAGGTAATCGAATGAGACTCCATAAAGACTTTTTGAGAAAGTCGAAACGCTATCACGTTTTTTCAGTCCATAAACATATCTTACAATATTGTTGTACAAAATATTTAGTTTTTTCTTGCTGGAATTAAGTATGCCTTTGCAAGAAGATGTCTTACTCTTAACGGCGTAAAATACTGAGTTACCCAAAGCGATCTTAGCTTTATATACGTTTGAACCACAAGTGTATCTACGTGGTTTGACCAAGTCAAGTTGTTATTGAAAACTATGCCAAGATTTTTTACCTTTTTTACAATCTAGATTTTCTGATGGTTTATTAGTATATCATGTTCAAGAACAGGCTGAAAAGTTTTTTTTTATGAATAATCAAACATTTTGATTTATGCGGGTTGAGACAAAGTCCATTTGCAGTCGCCCAAAAATATATTTTATTAAGGTCATAGTTTAGCTTTTCAACATTTTCTTCTATGGAGCTTACTGGACTACTCAGATACAGCTGAACGTCGTCCGCATACATGTGTATTTTGCAGCGAGATAGTTGTTGTGGCAAATCATTGGCATACGCCCTCGTGAGTGTTACAGGTCTTGAGGTCGAATTATTAACGTATACAGATTGAGTCCGATTTGTGAGATATGAATGTAAAAGCTGCGTAGAAGTGGATGAAAAGTTAAAAAAGTGTTTTAGCTTCATACATAGTGTTTGATGGTTTACTGTATCGAACGCCTTTGAATGGTCGAGAAGTACCAAAAAGTTTATGTTACCACAATCAAGTTCACGTCTATTGTTCCCGGTTACATTAACCAAAGCTGTAGTACAACTGTGGTTAGAACGAAATCCGGACTGCTTGTCAGACATTAGTTGATTTTCGTTTATATAATTGCTCATTTGTAGATGTAGTAGTTTTTCCATTACTTTTGATAGAAAGCTTAATATAGCTATTGGGCGATACTCCGTTTTCGATTTTGGAATAGGTATTATTTTTGCATATTTCCATTTAGTAGGGAAAGAACTTGATGTAATAATGGTATTAAATGGGTGTGTTATATAAGGCAATATTAATGGCAAAATGACCTTGATAAACTTGGGATGTAAGTTATCGAAACCCACGGCGTTTGATTTTATTAATGAAAAACTGGATAATACATCAAACTGACTAACACAAGAAAACTCGAATGCAGTTTGTTCAAAAGAGGAGCTATTATTCATAATATTGTTTTTCGAATCTGTACTGTTCACTATTGTCGTCGGAAGATAAGTGAAAATGCTATTAAGTTCGTTTGCATCAATTGGGCAGCTTTCATTTTTATTATTTTTGCCAGTACCAATATCTCGAATGGTTTTCCATGTATCCTTGGAGTCAATGGCGGATGAAATCGTTCGGAATAGTAATTAGTTTTAGCCATTCTTATTCTAGAATTAGCCTCACTTCTAGCAGTGCGAACATCGAGTTCAATTCATTCGTTTTGAAACGTTTCCACCGGGAATAAGCAAAATCTCTGCGTTGTATTGATTGCTGGATATCAGTTGAAAACCATGGTTTACTCTTTGTGGTAACTTTTTTCTTTTTTAACGTAACTGTATCATCAAAGAGGTTTAAGATATTATGTTCTAAAAACTCCAACTGATCAGAAGTCATTTGGTATATTTGGTTCCAATTGAATAAGTTGAAATTTTCATACAACAAACTATAGTTAAGATTCTTGTAATCACGATAGGAGAAAAAAATTTGATCTTCTTGGTGAAGCTGGAAATCATAGGCTAGAAAAACCGGATCATGTTTAGAAAAACTGGAAGCTGAGATTTGATCATACAGCAGGACCTTCGATGGATTAGCGACAAATATTAGATCAATCAATGTACTGCTGGACGTTGTAAAGTGTGTTGGAGTTGTAATATTCGTTGGTGTAAGTCCTAATGACTGCATACTATCTTTAAACGACGATTCTTTTAGTAGATTCGAATTGAAATCTCCCAAAATTGCTATATCATTTTAAGGCATGGTTAAGATTTCCATTTTGTTCATAAAATTGGCAAAAGGTACATCACGTTTGGGTCGGTAAGCACAACCAATCAGCATTTTTCTTCCAGATGATGAGATTTCAACAAAAATATACTCAATTCTGTAATTTTATTCCGCCTTGCAACGAAAACTACATCTAATAGTATATTTAACGTATATTGCCACACCACCTCTTCCTCTTCCACTTCTATTAAACCGAAATACTTTATAACCATCTAAGCAAATGAGGCTATCCGGAATAGATTCATCGAGCCATGTTTCAGAAACACACACTACATCAATATTTGATTTTTCGAAAACGAATCTGAACTCATCGATTTTGCACATTAAACTTTGTGTGTTTATGTGGCAGATTTGTACTCCTTTTTTTTTGTTTCGCCAAGATTTTTACCATATTAAACGTCACATCTTTAGAATTTCCACTTATGTTACCAACAATGTTCATTAAAATAAAATTCAAATACTGAACTAAAAGTATGATATTTTAAAAAAGTTGTTGTGTACAGATTTAAATAAGATAAAAATATAAGTTTGTTTAAATATGTTTATAATTACAAAATAAAAAGAATGATAACAGTGTAAAAATAGCAAGTTAAGAAGAAACACTGTTTGAGAATATATAATCATCATGCTGTGAATTAGATCCTTCATCCAGGCGAAATAAATGATTTAGAGCATCTAAGCTTCCAATACAAATTGGCTCATCCGTATGCATTCGTTTGATGTAAACAAGTCCTCGAAATGAATAGGCTGAGTGCAGTAATTTTCGTTTCTTAAGGTTAACTGCTTCGCAAAGAATTTTAAAGTTGCCGTTTGTTAGGTATTCGTTAATGTAAAAATATTGACTTTTTTCATAAGATTCAAAACCCAAAATATTTAACGTTAGATTTCTATTTTCTTTCTTATATGCATTTAACGCCTTAAGGACAAAATTTTTGTCATATGGTGTCATTAGTTTAGCGATGATAACGCCATCAGGAGAATTTTCATTGTTTTTATTATTTTTATCTTGTAAACGGTGTATATATTGTAGTTGGGGTGTGGGAATCTTAATTGTTTTGCAAATTGTATTAAATATACGATATAAATCTTCTTCAACAGTGAAAGGAACACAGTTTATACGTAGGTCACACGCAACGGCAGAATTAGAATATTTTAGTGATTGAATTTTTAATTTTCTGATTTCGTTTTTTAGTTCTACATTTTCATCCGTAACTGTTTCTAGTTTATCAACTCGCGCAGTAACATCATTTATATTTTCCTTCAATTCGAAATATCTCTTATCGATCTCATTTAAGAGTCGATTTTCTACCTCTTGAACAGAAGGCTTAATCTTGTCCATGATACGAGTTTCACCTTCTCTTAAAAGGGCGCGCAACTGAGAGATTTCCGCATTAATATTTTGAGTTTGTTTTGACAATTTTTTATCTAACAATTGCCCAATGCGATTGTATAAGTCAGGATCGTTTAATATGGGCAAATCTTGATTACTTAAATCAGCATCGACTGCAGTTCTCTTGGCAGATTGGCGCGTTTCTTTCATGTTTATAAAAAGAGTTAAATTTTGTTGAGTGATTATGTTTTGTAAAGGTATTTATTTGTGTACACTTAAAACTTTGTTTTTATTTGTTAAAGCAAAGATTTTATTAGCTTTTGTTTTGTTATTTATATTTTACTTAGTATGTGCTCACAGAGATTTTAATTGTTGTTGTTATTCTTGTTATTTGACAATTTATTTTTGCTTTGTTTTCGCAGTTCACATATATTTTGTGTATTGATTTTGTAATTAAAATATAAGTTAAGCTACTGTTTAATTTTTCACAAGAATTTTAGTGAGCAGACTGTGTATCTCATAGAATTTTTTATGATAAATATTGGCCGATAATGTTTTATATAAAATACAGTTTTTAGACTTTTTGTGGAGCTTTAAGTTTTTGCGACCGTTTCACTTCACTGTTTTACACTTCTTTTGCTTCTGTGCGATTCAATTACTTTTCCTTAATTTTATATTATTTATAGCTTCTTGGAAAGATAATTTAATACTGATCCCGAATTATATGACAATTTGTCGGAAAAATTAAACTATAGAACGAAATTTTCCTTAAATCTGAAAAAAGTAATATTTTGCCTATATAAACACACTTAAAATTTTCAATCGCGTTGAGCCACCTCTAAATGTTTTTTGATTGGCCCAGAACTTTGTATTTCTCACTTTTTTTTGCTATTCGCATATTTCTAGGGGGTGCGACCGAGAGTGTGAACACTTTTTTTTATTAAGGGCTACCCTAATGCACACATAAACCAAATTTTATCGATTTAAATATTATAATATGGACTTATGACAATTCTAGTTGCTCTGATAGGGGTTATTTGTATGGGGGCTAGGGCTGAACATGCACTGATCCTCACCAGTTCGTCCCAATGAGTGACAAATTTAATAAAAGTATATTCATATTTACGACCTGTAGTTTGACTACAGAATTTATATGGACCCACACATGGACAGACGGACGGACATCGCTAAGTCTAGCTTACACAGTGGTATAGGGTATAAAAACAGTAGCATACGAACAGTTTTTCATCGTCCAGCTGCGCAAAATTTTATTCCAAACCAATGTTAAACAGTTAGATGTCAATCGTTTGCATCATATATTTGGTATTGCTGTGCATTTTGTTATTGCATTTTTATTGCTCATGAGATTAATCATTTTTTTTCTTATCATATAAAGTGTTCGAAGTAAACTCAGTAAGTTGATTTTTGTTAAACAATCTTGCAAATGTTGCCTGGGCATATTTAAATAGCTTAGGAAAGATGAAGATTACAAAAACTGTAACAACAGCAACACGGTCCTTATGTGGAAAAATATAAGATTAAACATTTCTATAAAGCTGCATTGATGAATGAGACCTAAACCTCTGTTGAAGTTTTCCCATTGTTTATTGTACCAATAGTTACTGAAATGTTTACTTTTTATCTGCAGCAATAAATACAGGACAATATCATTGAATCTAGGTTTATACTTATAGGAAAGCCTCACCCAAATTGGCTGGGATCTAAACATTTTTCAGTTAATGACCATTGTTGGAAATTATCGACGTAGATTCTGTCTAGGCAATCATCGGCCTATATCGACTATAACTATTACTAACTATTTCATTTCACAGAATAATTTCCTTAAAAAAAATTATCAAGTACACAAATTTAAGAATATTATTTATGAAAACAGTCAAGGACATGTTTAATTTGGCACAGCCATAAAAGAAAAACATTTTATTTGCTTTTTTTTCTCATACTCATTTTTCGTATTCATTTTTATCTTTAAGTCCCATTTCAGTTTAGTTTAGGAATAACTATAAGTAGTCCTATGCATTAAAACAAAAACAAAATATACTATATACTCCACATATATTAACTCACATATGACACACACACATACACATATGCAAACATCTCTAAATATAAGTGTTTGTTTTAAGGTCCTAGCATTTGTTAGTTTTGGTTGGTTACTTAATAAAATTCAGTTCCTAACAAGTTTATTTAGTTTTTATTTTATTTTTGGTGTTGTTGTCCTATAGCACTTAATGGTTGTCAGTCACTTAGACAAAATGATAAACAACAGCTAATCAATGTGTAAATGTGTGCTTCGGGTCGTTGCTTGTGTTTTTTCCTGTCCCTGTATGTCTACTAATATTTTTAGTTAGTCAGTGTTTTTTTTTCTGTTTGTTTGAAAATAATTTTCATTTTCCTGTATTGCTAATTAAGACTTTTTATCGCAGTATCTATTTTGGGTTTTCTTTTCTCCCTTGTGGCCGGTTGTTTGACGTTGTTTCAGTATCAGTTAGTTAGACAAACCTAGTTGTTGCTAACAGTTACTTTAGGTTTCTGTCTCTGTTGCTTGAAAGCCATTAGGACATAAAAAAATAAATAGAAAATAGAAAAATATGTTGACTTAAAATAGAAAAAAAATAAAAACAGTTTCTGTTTAAACATTTGCAATGATTTCAAAGAATTTTGTTTCCTTTTTTGTAATATATTCGGTATTAAAGCTTTTTTAAACTCCTTAAAAGGGGCCCCTAGAAGAAAAAATACTTCACATCTTTAAAACTGAAAAATTCTCTAACAAAAACAAATTTTTTCTACAGAAAAATTATTTTCCTATAAAAAATTATTCTTGTTCTGATAAATTTTTTTTATAAATCAATTCTCCGATCCTGATGAGAATTTTGTAAAGAAAAGTTTCCAGATTCTGACCAATCGAAAAATTCTCATATTCTGAATAATTTTTCTTATAGAACAATTCTCCGATTTAGATCAATTTTCCCACAAGACAGACTCTGAAATTTAACTTACGTAAAAATCTCTGATATTGAACAATTTATTCTGCAGAAAAAATCTCTAAATCAGACCAATTTTTCATACACAAACACAGATTCTGACCAATTTATCCTACAGAAAAATTCTTGGATTCTTGCCAACTTTCCCACAGAAGATTTCTCGGATACATACCATTTCCCCTATATAAAAATTCTTAGATTCCGACTAATTTTTTCAAAAGAAAATTTTTCTGATTCTGATGAATTTTCCTGCAGGAAAAATTCTTAGATTCTGATCAACTTTTTCCAGATAAAAGTTATGTGATTCTGACCCACTTTTTGCAGAGAAAAATTTTTAGATTATGGCAGATTTTTCTATAAACAATTTTAAAATTCTGACCAATTATTTATGTCGAAAAATTCTTTTTCTGACCATTTTTTCCCATTGAAAATTTCTGAGATTCTGATAAATTTTTCATAAAAAATATTTTCAGATTATAACCCATATAAAAAACTATTTTGCTATTTTGACCAATTTTTCCCTCAGAAATATTCTCAGATTCGTATTGATTTATCCTATGGTGGAATCTCAGATTCTGAATAATTAATTTTATTAGAAACTTCTCTGATCCTGACCAATTTTTCATTTACAATAATCTCAGATTCCGACCAAATTTTCCACAAAAAAATTTTTCTTTCAAAGAAAAATTTTCAGATTATGACCAATTTTTGTTATAAGACAGATTCTTAGATTCTGATAATTTTATGGCTGGCGGGATCGGCATATGGTGGAATGTGCTCTTTTAGGGTTTTTCAACCGGCAGAGCTTGCCACTGGTGGATCTGTTATATGTATTTGCCGCTCTAAATCGTATATTTATTACAAAAAACGTATTTAAAGCGAATATTCAATATTATGTGGAATTTATTGTATTTTTTTCATTTATTTTAGATGTAAAAAATGATCATTTTATAAAAATTTAAAATTTTTTTAATTATTCAGACTTTTTTTTAAATTATGTATTAATAATAAGTATTTTTAAAAATATTTTTTGTAAATAAAATAACAATAAAACAAAATTATTCATCTGTTGCTTTTATTTCATACATTGTATTATAACAAAAAATTGTTTCAATAAAAAGATTTTATTTTGTTTAACAGACAGCGAACTCGGCGGTTCTGCTTACTAAAAAAAAGTGCTGTCAAAAGCAAATAACTACACATTTTGCCTTATCTGGTAACTTTTTTTTAATAAAAAAAAAATGTATTGTGTCTTTTTAGGCTTCAATAACCAAATATATTAATAAATAACGAAAAAAAGTTTAATAGTATTGTAACTATAAGTAAAGCGAATATGGGTTCGAGATTTGCTAAAGATTAGGTTTTCAACTCTTAAACTAGTTCTGTCAATAGCAAATATATACTTGAATATTTAAAAATAACGAACACATTTGAGATTTTGCTAAACAGACAGCGAACTCGGCGGGTTAAGAATCTGCTATAATAACGCTAAAATAACGGAAAAAGAGTTACTAATCTGCTAAATAATGGGTAAAAGGTCGGGAATCTGCTAAATAATGAGAAAAAAGGTTGATGAATCTGATAAAATAATGCTAAATAACGGGAAAATTCAAACTTAACGGAATAAAAAAGTGGTGCCAAGTTAAAAGGGGAGGTAAAACTGCATTTAGGTTTATGACTTTGCTAAATAATAGAGTCACCAACCCTAAAAATCAGTGCTGCCAAGTTAAAATGGTTTGATGCATCCAAATGTACTAGAAAAGTGGTCTAGAATCGGCACAAATATACTGCTACTAAGGGCAAATAGAATTTTAAATTAAAAGAAAACAAAGGCAGTTGTTGCGGTTAAAGTGTTTAAATAAAATTCTTATTTATTTTCGGGTTTCAACCCTTTTTTAGGGTAAAGTGGTCGGTTGCCGGCACTGTTCGGTTGTGATTCAACAATAAGCGCTACCAAAGTGTTCGCAACCAAATATTTTTTTTTCACTTTACAAAATGGCTGTTAAAATCGGTTGTCGGCACCCAGACATGATCGGTTGTCGGCGCCCCCTTGTTTGTAACAAATGGCGAAATATCATCAACACATAAATGTAATTAATTTTAGTGTTATTTCTAAGAAATTTTTCGACATTTTTTGCCATGTCAGCCCCAAAACAATCGTCATCTTAAAAGAAGATTGATTGCTTGTAAGAACATAGTCGATTTTTTTATATTTTAGGTCTTTTCGATGGGTCAGGAGAAAGACTTGGTCATGTACATCATGAAATGTTGCCTGAAGCTTCTGCCAAAAAATTTACCGGCGGAAACTATCAATTGCATTGAATACGATCGGGCAGCTTATTTGAAGTGCGCTAATATGCACAATAGCATTTTCACATGCAAACATTTTGATTCTGATGACGATTAATGTGAAAAGTGCTATTGATAATTTTTGAAATAAATTTCCTTTTTTTCCTTGAATACTGGTGGTTTTCATTCTTATCCTTCTATTTTCATTGGCTTTTCTTAGGGTGGCGACAACCGACCAAATTTTTTTAAATGCAAAAAAAAAAAAACATTTTACTAAACTGTTAGTAAACATTTTCCATAACATTTTTTAAATGCAAAAAAAAAAAACATTTTACTAAACTGTTAGTAAACATTTTCCAATGATTTTCCAATGGACAGAATAAACTCAATTCCTTCGCCAGTTACTAGCGTACATATATCCACTAGGGTGGCCCTTCATTATATGAAGAAAAAAGAGTGTTCCAACTCTCGGTCGCACCCCCTAGAAATATGCGAATAGCAAAAAAACTGAGAAATACAAAGTTTTGGGCCAATCAAACAACATTTAGAGGTGGCTCAACACGATTGAAAATTTCAAGTGTGTTTTATATCGGGAAAATATGGCTTTCTTTCAGATTTTACGAAGATTTCGTTCTATAGTTTAATTTTTACGACACATTTTTATATAATTCGGAATCAATATTAAATTGTGTTTCCAAAAAACTATAAGACTTCAAAATCGAATAAAAACTCGCCAAGAAATAGCAAATGCCCCAGACCACTTTTGTGCCAAAAAAAACTAGATCATGAAATTTGATGGCGTTTTTTTCAACTTAAGAACTTACTTAAATCCAACATTTCGTTTTAGTTTCTATACCTGTAAATACTCAGATATGAAGTATTGTTTTATTACCACCTTGTTAACCTATTAAGCATTGAGACCAAAAATGGAAAATTTTTTTGATAAAATTTTGAACACTCCTTTTTAAAGTTTTGAAAAATTTTCTTAAACAAAATTTGAAAAAATTGATCGAGCTCTTTCAGCTCTTGTTGAATGTATATTAGAGATTAGCTGTGTGAATTTTTAGGTAAATCCCTGTGCCAGAATTTTTTTGGCAAGGATTTTATTTTTGCGGATTTCGAGAAAAATGCGATTGTTGTAAAATATTCTGTATATGTACTCCTTCTAAATACTTTGTATCAAAAATTCATCGCTTTTCTACTTTAAAATGTTTTATTTTATCTTAGTAGTCTAGGGTTTCAGAAAAAAATAATATGACCCCATTAACCCTTTCGGAATTCGGGTCACATATGACCCCAAGCTAATTAAAGATAATTTATTCAAAAAATTCAAATATTTTGTAAGTGCTGTTGAATTTTTAGAGGCGATGCTTAGAATGTAATAACCAAATGCGTAGAACTTCCGTTCCTAAAATTTGGGATAAATCCGAGAACGCTAAGCCATTATTTACCAAGGCCAGCTTTGGATTTTAAGATTTTTAAATAAAAATTACCGAAAACGAGTTTTTCTATTAAACTCGATGAAACCACTATTTCGAAGTTAAGAAAAATAATTCAGTTATTTTTTTTTTCATTTAAGGCTTCAGTGCTTCTGGGATGAAAATAATCCATTGTGATATATCTTTTGGTGCAATTATCTTTTTATTGCTCGCGCAAATAAATTAAGAAAATTTTTAACCAATTTTGTTTATGTATAATATCTGTCAATATTTTTTTAAATAAAATAAGAAGATCCACAAATGACCCAAAGCTAATAAAAGACAATTTATTCAAAAGAACATGAAATATAGAATTAATGTAGTAACATAAAATTAAAGAAAAGCAATACTTGCTGCAAAACGTAAATGATGACAGAAAACAATTTGAATCGCACACTAAATCATCCTTAAGTACACCAAAATAAACAGAATTAATTTTATATTTCATATTCTCTTGAATAAGTTGTCTTTTATGAGCTTTGGGTTATTTGTGAATCTTCTTATTTTATTTAAAAAATATATGTAGATAGTTTTTTACATAAAATAATTTTAATACAAAATTGGTTAAAAGTGGTTTCAATATATTCGCGAGCAAGAAGCAGATAGTTGCACCAGAGATATATCAAAAGGGATTATTTTGATCCCAGGAGCACAGAAGGGTTAAATAAATAAAAATTAACCGAATTACTTTTCTTAAATTTTAAATAGTGGTTTCATCGAGTTTAATAGAAAAACTCGTTTTCGGTAATTTTTATTTAAAAATATCTTAAAATCCAAAGCTGGCCTTGGCAAATAATGGGTGAACGTTCTCGGATTTATTTCAAATTTTAGGAACGGAAGTTCTCCACATTTAGTTATTATATTTTAAGCGTAGCATCTTAAAATTCAATAGCAATTACAAAATATTTGATTTTTTTGAATAATTTTTTTTGTTATTTGCTTGGGGTCATATATGACCCCAATTCCAAAAGGGTTAATGAGGTCATAATATTTTTTTCCGTAGCACCAGGCTGTTAAGATAAAATATAGTATTTAAAAGAAGAAAAGTGATGAATTTTTGATACAAAGTATTTCGAAAAAGTACATTTACAGAATATCTTGCAAAAATCCCATTTTTCTCGAAATCCGCAAAATAACATCCTTGTCAAAAAAATTCTGAGATAGGGATTTACTTAAAAACTCACGCAGTTAATCTGTAGTATGTATTTAATAAGACCTTAAAGAGCTAGGTCAATTTTTTAAATTTTGTAGAAGAAAGTTTTTCAAAACTTGAAAAAAGAGTTTTCAAAATTTTATCAAAACAATTTTCCATTTTCGGTCTCAATGCTTAATAGGTTAACAAGGTGGTAATAAAACAATACTTCATATCTGAGTAGTTACATGTATAGAGACTAAAAGGAAATGTTGGCTTTAATTAATTTCTTAAAGTTGAAAAAAATAGCATCAAATTTCATGAGCTAGTTTTTTTTTTGTCATAAAAGTGGTCTGGGGCATTTGCTATTTCTTGGCGAGTTTTTTTTTCGATTTTGAAGTTATATAGCTTTTTTGGAAAGATAATTTAATAGTGATCCCTAATTATATAACAATTTGTCGGAAAAATTAAACTATAGAACAAAATTTTCGTAAAATCTGAAAAAAAGTTTTATTTTCCCAATTTTTTGATTGACCCAAAACTTTGTGTTTCTCACTTTTTTTTTTGCTATTCATATGTTTCTAGGGGGTGATACCGAGAGTTTGAACACATTTTTTTATTTAGGGCCACCCTAATGTTCACATTTTGTGCAATTGGCCAAAGGTTATGAGCCAAAAATAGAAGGGCGACCACTTTCCCCTACAAAATTCGGTTTAGCTTATTCAAGCTATATTACATAACTTACTCATACTATTGTTTTATTCGATATCATGAAGTCTTACTTATTTACATTGACCCAATAAATATTTTATTACACTATGCATAGGACAGTTTGACTAGTAATTGATGCTATTGATTGTTTGTTCTATGTACTATGTATGCATTGCAGACTTGTGCGATACACTACAGTTTTTTTATAGAAAAATTTTGAGATTCAGAACAGTTTTTCATGCGTAGACGTTGTTATATTTTAATGAATTTTTCCTGTACAAAAATTTTCAGATTCTGAACAATTTTTCTCAAAAAACATTTCCACAATATATCCTATGGAAATATTCTCAGATCCTGAACAACTTTTCCTATAGAAAAATTCTTTGATTTTGACTAACTTTTCCCAGAAAAATTTCGATGTTTCTTAGTAACTTTGCCCATTAAAAAATGTTCAGATTCTGATTCATTTTTCATATCGAAAAATTTTTCTTTTTCTGGCCAATTTTTGCTATGGAAAATTTCTCAGATTCTGAAAAATTTCTCATATAAGATATTTTCCGATTCTGAATTATTTTTTATTATTAGCTTCTGACCAGTTAGTTTCTATAACAAATTTTTGGCCAATTTTTAATAAAGAATAGTTCCTTAGATCCTGACTAATTTTTCTAGAGAAAAATTCTTATTTTTGCCAAAGAAAAATTTAAAATTTTTATCAATTTTCAGCTTCTGACCAACTCTTTCTATAAAGTTCTCAGGTTTTCATTAATTTTTTCTATACACAAATTTTCAGATTCTGGTCAATTATTCACATCGGAAAGTTCTTTGATACTGACCATACTTCTAAAGAAAATTTCTCCGATTCTGACAAATTTTTCATGAAAAATTCTTAGATTCTAACCAATTTTTTGTCTCAAAATCTGATCTTTTTAAATTTTCTAAGATTCCCATCAATTTCGCCCAATGAAAAATGGCAGAAAAAAAAAAATGAAAAATGGCAAAATAATAACAAAAAAAAAAAAAAAAATCGCCAAAAAAAAGTATAAAATTTTGCCAAAAAAATGTGAAAAATGGCAAAAAAAAAAAAAAAAAATCGCGAAAAAAATTCGTAAATAAAAAAATTCCTAAATTTACGAGTTTTATGCTGTTCTATGATTTCAATAAGAATATTTTTTCTTGTTTTAATTCACATAGAAAAGACTTTGCGCCCCTTTTTTCTACTAAACAGGCCTTAAAAGAAAAAAAAACACAATAAATATTTAAATTTTAACATGTTTTTTTATTGATCCTTATCATTATTTTAAAAAATTAGATTTTGATTTTATGAAAAAAAGCTATTTTAAAAAAAGTCTACATTTTGCGTTGATTTAAAAAAAAAAAACTCGTAATCAGTGGTCGATCTTAATAAAACACACTTTATAAACACACTATAATAAAAGCATTTTATTTACACAATCTATTTTTCATTATAATTTTTTCAATTAAAGCATAGATTCTTTATGCGCTAATTATTATAAATAAAAGAATATAAAATAGTATTTCACTCAAATCACATATTTTTTTTGCATATGACTGCCACAACATTGTTTATGTTCTGATTCGAGTTTTCTTTGGTGATGCCTAACTTATTTCAGAAAGAGAAGTCATTTTAATTGAATGAAATTGAAGAACAAAAAAAAAAAAATTAAATGAAAAAGTAAAATGTTATTTTAAAAGAAATTTTTTTTTTTTTATAAATTTAAGGAAAAACATGCAAACCTTATGGCACCTCGGTTTCTAGATAACATATGGTTCTAAAGCTAAACCATTTATTTCTGTCATTTGACAGTAAAAAAATGATTTCGAAAAATACTTCGAAAATATAAAATTTGTGTTTTAAAGAAACCCAAAATTTAAATTTAATGTTATAATAATTAATTATTATTCAACTAACAACGTTTCAATAACAGGGCTGAAATGGCCCAAAAATATGAAAAAATTTGGAAAACGCGCGATTTTTTGTTAAAATTTTTTTAGGGATTTCGACTCAATTTTCTAAAATTAAAGAAACGGAAAATGAAAAAAACAAGTAAAAATTATAGTCGGTCTTTTGACTCAGTAGACCATGATATTCTTGTTAAAAAGCTAAAACATATTTTTGGTTATTCTGAAACCTCCTCTATATTGATTAGCTCTTACCTTCGGAATAGAGAGCAAGTAGTTGTCTCTAAAGACAAGTCGCCTACCGTCTTTAAGTAGGGGTGTTCCGCAGGGGTCTATACTTGGCCCTCTTTTGTTTTCTATTTACATAAATGATCTACCACGCGTAATTAATTCATGCCAAATGCACATGTACGCTGATGACGTTCAGTTATACACATCATGTAACGTACGAGATGTGGAAAATTGTGTACAGAACCTGAATACTGAACTGAACCACGTATTTGAATGGGCTAGGTTGAATTGTCTTACCTTAAATCCGAAAAAATCTCAGTGCCTTGTTATTTTTAAAAAGATATATGATACCACTTGTCTTCCGAAAGTTAGCATTAATGGAGTGGATATTCCCTACGTTGCGAATGCTAAAAACCTTGGAATGATTTTTAATAATACCCTAACGTGGAATGATCAAATTAACAAAGCTTCTGGAAAAGTTTATAGTATTCTCCGTAGCCTTTGGTCTTCTCAGTACTTCACACCGCAGAAAATTAGATTTGTTCTTGCAAAATCGTTTATCTTACCTACGCTCTTATATGGTTGTGAATTGTTGTCAAGTTGTGATAGTGCAGACATGGGTAAACTTACACGCGTCTTTAAAAGTGTAGTTAGATATGTTTACGGTTTACGCAAATATGATAGTATCTCTGCTTTTCTAAATAAAATTTGTGGCATTTCATTTGAAGACCATCTTAAATTTAGAACTTTACTTATGGTTCATAAAATTATTTTCACTAAAGAACCTTTTCGAGCGATTACTATTTACAAGATCTAACCGTAATAACTGTCTTGTACCAATATTGTACAATAGACTAATATCCGAAAGACACTTTTTTGTTAATGGCATACGTCTTTGGAACTCGTTACATACTTTAAATAATCAACTTCACAAAATATCAAATACAACATCATTTAAGAAGGAACTATTTAAACTTTTTCTCAATTGATTTTTAATACTTCATTTTAATTTCTTTAGTTAATTTAATTTTAATTTCTATATAATTTTTACCTGCTGTGCAGGATATTTTTACACTTTATTTTTACATTTTTATTTTATCTTTTATATATTTTATATTATATTTTATTTTATATTATTCTTCTAATTTTAATTATAAATTAAACTTACATACATTCTTCTTATTGAAAATTAATTTGTTATGACTAATGTTGTTTTATAAAATTTTAAATCTTGTTACATTAGGATTTTCATTAATAAAAAATAATAATAATAATAGAATTTGAGAAGAATCATTGCAATATTTTTGTTTTTTGATAGATTTAAGTGAAGATCGGGAAGCAGCTCTATATGAGGCCTATGACTAAGAGTTGTCCCATAGGGATCATTTTTGGACTAATCATTAGTGGATGTAATAAATAAATACAAACCCAATTTGAGTAAGATCTATATGACAATTTGGATCGTATGGCAATTTATGTTGATTTCATATGGGTCATTTGTATGGGTGCTAGGTCTGAACATGGACCGATTCTCACCAATTTCAATAGCGATCATCCCATGGCCGATAAAAGCTTATGTACCAAATTTGATCAAAATATATTCATATTTGCGACCTGCAGTTTGATTACAAGGTTTACATGGACACACAGACGGACGGACGGACGTTGTTAAATCAACTCAGAAAGTGATTCTGATTCGATCGGTATAATTAAAGATGGGTCTAGGTCAAATATTTTTGGTTGTTACAAACAGCAGCACAAAGTCATTATACCCAAACCACATAGTGGTATAGGGTATAATAACCCAAAAAAGATGAAAAATCGCCAAAAAAAAAAAAAAATTAGATTTTTCCCAAAAATTGTGAAATGGCAAAAAAAAAAAAGAAAAATCGCCAAAAAAAAAAAAAAACAAAAAAACTTATTATGAAATGTTGCTCAAAAATTGCCCAAAAATATGAAATTTTTTTTGTTAAAATATCCAGCGTTATAAAAATTCAAACAACAAGTTTTACGACTTTTTTAAAATTTTTCACCTACAGCGCAAGGTACACCCAGCGTTTTAAAAATGTAAGCGACCAGTTTGGCGAATGGATTGAGCTTTTTTCACTACCCATGTTGTCAAGCAGTTGTAAAAGACACGCTTCAATTACTTTTTTAACTGTATACCAAGTATCTATAATTTTAATAGGCTAGGCGATTTCTTGTGACCGATGTTTTGTTGTACCGTTTTATCCCGATTTTGTCCAAACGTATTTTTTGAAAGGTATTTCCTTTTGCATTCCGCTTTGCAGATTTACAGATTCTTAAATTTTTTCCTATATTTTCAGTAAATTGCATTTAAAGTTGTGTGTGTTTATTAAAATGAGTTTGTTTTTTTGTGTTGATTTGTGAATTGGCTATAATTGATTAGCATACCTTAAGGGTCATTATTTAATGAAAAATAGAATTTCCCAGAATTTGCACTCGAATTTCGAGGGCTGGTTTGCTAGTTTATATAAATAGATTAAAAAAATATATTTTCGCTCAATATTTAACTCTTATTAGGTGGATGTGAAGATCAAAAACCAAACAAAAATTCGTTCACAGTGATTTTCGTTGATTTCGACTACAATTTTCTAAAATTAAAGAAACGGAAAATGACAAAAAAATTGTGGGTCATTTTAAATTTTTTATTTGTGGGTCATTCTTCATAAAATGGCTCACTTTTAAATATGAAAAATAACCCCAAAAAAAAGCGAAAAATAGCCCAAAAAGTTGGGTCATTTTTCATTTTTTCATCTGAGAGAATTTTGTTTGGAAGAGTTTTCTTTTTTGGGCCATTTTCCATTTTTATTTTTGGGCGATTTTTCGATTCAAATTTATTACTCATATATGCAAATTTTATGATTCTGACTGATTTGTTGTTCAGAAAATTTAATAATTTATTTTTAAACTTTTATCAGATTTTCCTATTGAAAGATTTTTCAGCCAATCTTTCCTATAAAAGATTTCGCATGTTCTGACCAAAAATATAATATCTTTCAGATTCTAATTAATCTCGGATATGTAAGAAATCTCAGTGTTTTGAGTCACATAAATCCGTCCCTCTTCTTGTCTTGGAATACAAAAGAAGTTAGTTAAAATGGAATTATTTATATTGTTCGTATGTGTCCTTGTGAGGATTTTATAAGCATACACAAAACAACATACAGTATTTATGCATATGGTGCTTGCCTCGTGAGATGCGGATATGTGCGTTTATGTAGTTTAAACACACTTATAATAAATTGCTTATCATTTGGAGAATGGCACGAGTACGTATAGCTGATAGTAATGTGTTTGTGTCTGTGTAAGTGTCAATATGTTTATGTATATAGTAATTCAAGCTAAAGTAGTTTTCTGTT
Source organism: Cordilura impudica (assembly GCA_963682025.1). Lineage (NCBI taxonomy): Eukaryota > Metazoa > Arthropoda > Insecta > Diptera > Scathophagidae > Cordilura > Cordilura impudica. The sequence goes on from OY821521.1 coordinate 61,193,707, forward strand.
GTTTTGTGTAATGTGCTGTGTACTTATTTGCTACATTTTTTCCATTTAAAGAAAGTAAGAAAATACACTAACTGTAAATGTTATTGAGCGTATGTATGTGTGTGTTCATGGTAGATTATATTAAAGTAATCTATTTAAATGCTGCCAAAGGGTTTTACTTTAATTTTTATCTGTTGACAATTCATTTTGTTTTTTTCTCCATGTTGTGGCCAATTTTTGGTCTTGTGCACATATATGGGATTGTGAATATGAAAGTAGATGCAAGGGTATGTGTATGTTAATTAAAATTATAAAAAGGAATATATAAATTAATCGCTAGGAAGCACTTTAGAAATTACACACACATACCTAAAATAATTTACTGTTCCAAAATAGTGAGCAAACAACTTGTGGTTTTATTCTTCCAAACGATCAACTTTATGTTGCTTCGACTACGCTTTTTGTTTTATGTTGCCCGATAAGCAGTCAGATATTTTACTTCGAATCAGAAATGAGTTCTCTACTTGCTTTATCTTTCCTTTCCTTTCCCTTCCTTTCCTTTCCTTTCCCTCCCTTTCCTTTCCTTTCGTTTACTTTAAAAACTAAAAATTAAAAATAAAAAATTAAAAATTAAAAATTAAAAATCAAAAATTAAAAATTAAAAATTAAAAATTAAAAATTAAAAATTAAAAATTAAAAATTAAAAATTAAAAATTAAAAATTAAAAATTAAAAATTAAAAATTAAAAATTAAAAATTAAAAATTAAAAATTAAAAATTAAAAATTAAAAATTAAAAATTAAAAATTAAAAATTAAAAATTAAACATAAAAAATTAAAAATTAAAAATTAAAAATTAAAACTTAAAAATTAAAAATTAAAAATTAAAAATGAAAAATCAAAAATTAAAAATTAAAAATTAAAAATTAAAAATTAAAAATTAAAAATTAAAAATTAAAAATTAAAAATTAAAAATTAAAAATTAAAAATTAAAAATTAAAAATTAAAAATTAAAAATTAAAAATTAAAAATTAAAAATTAAAAATTAAAAATTAAAAATTAAAAATTAAAAATTAAAAATTAAAAATTAAAAATTAAAAATTAAACATAAAAAATTAAAAATTAAAAATTAAAAATTAAAAATTAATAATTAAAAATTAAAAATTAAAAATTAAAAATTAAAAATTAAAAATTAAAAATTAAAAATTAAAAATTAAAAATTAAAAATTAAAAATTAAAAATTAAAAATTAAAAATTAAAAATTAAAAATTAAAAATGAAAAATTAAAAATTAAAAATTAAAAATTAAAAATTAAAAATTAAAAATTAAAAATTAAAAATTAAAAATTAAAAATTAAAAATTAAAAATTAAAAATTAAAAATTAAAAATTAAAAATTAAAAATTAAAAATTAAAAATTAAAAATTAAAAATTAAAAATTAAAAATTAAAAATTAAAAATTAAAAATTAAAAATTAAAAATTAAAAATTAAAAATTAAAAATTAAAAATTAAAAATTAAAAATTAAAAATTAAAAATTAAAAATTAAAAATTAAAAATTAAAAATTAAAAATTAAAAATTAAAAATTAAAAATTAAAAATTAAAAATTAAAAATTAAAAATTAAAAATTAAAAATTAAAAATTAAAAATTAAAAATTAAAAATTAAAAATTAAAAATTAAAAATTAAAAATTAAAAATTAAAAATTAAAAATTAAAAATTAAAAATTAAAAATTAAAAATTAAAAATTAAACATAAAAAATTAAAAATTAAAAATTAAAAATTAAAAATTAAAACTTAAAAATTAAAAATTAAAAATGAAAAATCAAAAATTAAAAATTAAAAATTAAAAATTAAAAATTAAAAATTAAAAATTAAAAATTAAAAATTAAAAATTAAAAATTAAAAATTAAAAATTAAAAATTAAAAATTAAAAATTAAAAATTAAAAATTAAAAATTAAAAATTAAAAATTAAAAATTAAAAATTAAAAATTAAAAATTAAAAATTAAAAATTAAAAATTAAAAATTAAAAATTAAAAATTAAAAATTAAAAATTAAAAATTAAAAATTAAAAATTAAAAATTAAAAATTAAAAATTAAAAATTAAAAATTAAAAATTAAAAATTAAAAATTAAAAATTAAAAATTAAAAATTAAACATAAAAAATTAAAAATTAAAAATTAAAAATTAAAAATTAAAAATTAAAAATTAAAAATTAAAAATTAATAATTAAAAATTAAAAATTAAAAATTAAAAATTAAAAATTAAAAATTAAAAATTAAAAATTAAAAATTAAAAATTAAAAATTAAAAATTAAAAATGAAAAATTAAAAATTAAAAATTAAAAATTAAAAATTAAAAATTAAAAATTAAAAATTAAAAATTAAAAATTAAAAATTAAAAATTAAAAATTAAAAATTAAAAATTAAAAATCAAAAATTAAAAATTAAAAATTAAAAATTAAAAATTAAAAATTAAAAATTAAAAATTAAAAATTAAAAATTAAAAATTAAAAATTAAAAATTAAAAATTAAAAATTAAAAATTAAAAATTAAAAATTAAAAATTAAAAATTAAAAATTAAAAATTAAAAATTAAAAATTAAAAATTAAAAATTAAAAATTAAAAATTAAAAATTAAAAATTAAAAATTAAAAATTAAAAATTAAAAATTAAAAATTAAAAATTAAAAATTAAAAATTAAAAATTAAAAATTAAAAATTAAAAATTAAAAATTAAAAATTAAAAATTAAAAATTAAAAATTAAAAATTAAAAATTAAAAATTAAAAATTAAAAATTAAAAATTAAAAATTAAAAATTAAAAATTAAAAATTAAAAATTAAAAATTAAAAATTAAAAATTAAAAATTAAAAATTAAAAATTAAAAATTAAAAATAAAAAATTAAAAATTAAAAATTAAAAATTAAAAAATAAAAATTAAAAAGTAAAAATTAAAAACTAAAAATTAAAAATTAAAAATTAAAAATTAAAAATTAAAAATTAAAAATTAAAAATTAAAAATTAAAAATTAAAAATTAAAAATTAAAAATTAAAAATTAAAAATTAAAAATTAAAAATTAAACATTAAACATTAAACATTAAAAATTAAAAATTAAAAATTAAAAATTAAAAATTAAAAATTAAAAATTAAAAATTAAAAATTAAAAATTAAAAATTAAAAATTAAAAATTAAAAATTAAAAATTAAAAATTAAAAATTAAAAATTAAAAATTAAAAATTAAAAATTAAAAATTAAAAATTAAAAATTAAAAATTAAAAATTAAAAACTAAAAATTAAGAATTCAAAATTAAAAATGAAAAACTAAAAATACAACTTTTAACATTTTAAATTTAAAATTAAAAATTAAAATTATTTTTTTAATATATATTTGTATCAAAAATATTAGCATCAGCTTTTTGTGACTTTTTTTGTAACTGTGAGTGTTGCTGTACAACAATTTTGTTCAACTACTAAAATATCCCAAGAAACACACGGGTTTTTTGTTTTTATTAGAGGTTTCTACATATTTTGGGTCGTATCTCAGCACAATGACGCCCGAGTTACCTAATTTTAAATTCCAGACTGTTGCAAGAAACGGCAAATAACAGTATTGTAACTTTACCGAAGTACATGGATTAATTTGTGAATAAGCGTGTTTTTTATAGACAGACAGACAGACGGTCATCTCTAGAAAGATTTCTCCCTTTACAAGGATGAAGAATATATGTATATAGCTTATGGGGTCTCCAGAATTTATTTCGATGAGTTACAAATGGATTGACAAACTGATATATACCCTATGCACGTAAAATATCAAAGTAATAATCCTACAATAATTGTATTGTGTGGGAAATACTGCTGGAAAAATTTCGACCACTTTATATGACAGAAAGTAATTCTGTGTCGATCGGTATAATAAAAGATGGGTCTTGGTCAAATATTTTAGGCAGTTACAAACATCAGAGCTAAGTCTCTGACCATTTGTTAAATATTTGTTTAATTAAAGTACATTTTATTGCTAGCAAAGTAATGATAGTTCAAAAAAATTAAAAATAATAAACTTAACATTAAGAATCAATGGCATACATTGCACGAATCCTTACGTATTTTTGCAAAATTTTTTCTCATATTGAAATGAATTAATAAAAATTTAAATTTTTAAATATAAACAATGGAACTGACCCTAAGCCCAAAACTTTTTTAAACGAATAATGCCGGGTTCTCTAATCTATCAAATAACAGGTATATTAAAAATAATTGTTCGCTTGATTTCAAAACAAACACTAAATGTATTCTAAAGTTGTGTTTTTATACATATATTTACATAAATATTTCTGAAATGAAACAATCCTTGCATCGATTGGTATGTTTAAATTTCTTTTCGTAAATGATGACGATAATGATGATGTGTTTACATGTGAATGCACAAATAAACAAAAAATTTAACCCACAGTTGTTACATTAGTTATATTCACCAAATATAATTTTTTCAATGTATATTTTACTTGTACTAATTTCCGCAACAACTAACTTGTATGGCTTTCTGTACAACATAAGAAAATGTTTTGTCATAACACATAACTAGAAAAAACAGCCTAATTGTTAGGTAGGGGTTACAGAAAGTTCTTAATTTGTTTTTCAAAAAATTTCTTAAAAAAGTACCTTTTATAAAAAGTTCCCTTTTTAAGAAAGTACATTTTCATAAAAACAGGACCCCTTCTTTAAAGGTGCCTTTTCTTAAAAAGTTCCTTTTCTTAAAAGCACCTTTTTTTAAAAAAGTAGCTTTTCTTAAAAAGTATTTTTTTTTTAAAGGTACCTTTTCTTAAAAAAATACCATTTCTTAAAAAAGTACTTTTTATTAAAAAGCACCTCTTCTTAAATATGTACATTTCCTTAAAAAAGTACCTCTTATTAAGAAAGTACATTTTCTTACAAAACTGCGTTTTCTTGACAAATTGACCTTTCCTAAAAATAAATTTTTCTTGAGATCGTACCTTTTAAAAAAAAATATCTTGTCTTAAAAAAACCTACAGTTCCTTGAAGAAGTCAGTTTTCTTTAAAAAAGGATTTTTCTTAAATTAACTTTTTAAATTAATCTTTGAATCTTTTAAATTAATTTTTAAAACAGGTGTTAGTTTCTGAGAAAAAACCGTTCCTTAAGCAGGAACTTTTTCTTAAGAAAAAGCGTTTTCTTTAGAAGAAAAGTTTTTATTAAGCAATTACTTTTTCAAAAAAAGTGAAAAGTGATGCTATGTTCAGACGGACATCAACATTCGACGTTCGCTCTCTCATTCACGGTTCGCGCCCCAATCATGATTGAATCTACATGATTCGCCATACAAAATTTTGAGAGCGAATCAACTTGGTTCATTTTGAATATAGTTGCGAACCACGAAAAATTTACTGTCATCTCCAATTTTGATAAAAAATTATCGCTAGTTTACCTGAACTAGCTGTCAAAAATATATAAACAAAGAAAAAACAAAAAATTAATGTGTGCAATAAAATAAATAGAAACATTTAACAAATAAATAGAATATAAATGTCAAAATGAAACAAGAACAATCGTGTGAACAATGTTCGCAATCGTGATTCAGAGGGCGAATCAAGTGGTTCATTTTGCTGTCTGAACATGTTATGAAACAACCTGTACTTAAAAGGGTTCCTTCCCTTAATTTATATATATGGGGGATTTCATGTCAAGTGCACCAACTTTTGAAACCGATGTCTTCCGATCGGGATGAAATTTGCACCAAGGTTAGTCCTATTGGATAGTAGTTTAGATACAATTTTTCAACAAGATCGGTCCAGATCGCTCTGAGTTAGAGGGGATCAAAATTTGACATTTTGGCCAAACAGGTGTTTTTTCTCATCCATGTAACTTATTACCTATTGTTCTTAGAAAATTTTCGCCCAAAGAGTTTAGATAGCTATTTCTTCAATATTTCAGAAAAAAATACTTAAAAAAAAAAAAAAAAATTTGTAGACTTTTTTTTTGCTAAATTAAAGCATTTTTTGCCTTTTTTTCAAAAAGGGCATTTTTTTTTTTTCGTAAGAAAGCTTAGGATTTTTCCTTTAAGAGCTTTTTGGTCGCTTAGTGGGATGGGAGTGGGATATCTATCAAAATAAATGTTTTGTAACTCAAGACAACGGTTTTTCAATTTTTCACAAATGCACAAATTTGAATTTTTCCTATTTGTGTCTAAAACCTTACAAATAAAACTTATACTGAGAAACTAGACAAATTAACCTTTCCGAAGGTATATAACATACCTAACTAAAATTTTATACCCTCGATACTGTAATACCCAGAATATGTTAACCTCAGGAAAAAAAATCGCTTTTTATACCCTATACCACTATGTGGTTTGGGTATAATGACTTTGTGCTGCTGTTTGTAACAACCAAAAATATTTGACCTAGACCCATCTTTAATTATACCGATCGAATCAGAATCACTTTCTGAGTTGATTTAACAATGTCCGTCCGTCCGTCCGTCCGTCCGTCCGTCTGTGTGTCCATGTAAACCTTATTATCAAACTGCAGGTCGCAAATATGAACATATTTTGATGGAATTTGGTATATAAGCTTTTATCGGCCATGGGATGAACGCTATTGAAATTGGTGAGAATCGGTCCACGTTCAGACCTAGCCCCCATACAAATTACCCCTACGAAATCGACATAAATTGCCATAAAATCCAAATTGTATAGATCTTACTCAAATTGGGTTTTGTATGCGTTCATTACGTCCATTAATAAGTAGTCCAAAAGTGATTCCTTTGGCCCCATATAGAGCTGCTTCCCGATCTTCACTTAAATCTATTAAAAAACAAAAATATTGCACTGATTTTTCTCAAATTTGGTTTGTGTATATTTTTTTAAAATATAGGTGACTTTACCAAATATTGTCGGGATCGGTCCATTTCTCGACCTAGTCCCCATATAAATATAGCATCCGATATAAACTTTTTCATATCTGCAGCCAAAAAAATTAATAGCAATTGCACTCAAATGGTTTATGCTTATTTTCTATATCCAATTAGTTGAACCGAAGAGATAGGTTCTATAAACCATGGTATATGGAGTCGTATAGTCGGTATAGACTGACTATAATTTTCTTACTTGTTTTCTATAGAAATGTTGAAAAATTATTATTTTTTATTTATTTTTAATAATAATTAAATTAATGTATAATGATAATAATATTAAAAATAAAAAGATAAATAATTTATTAAAATTTAATCTTAATTGCATTAGATCCATTTATATCAAAACTATTTTTATACTTAATTTATTGTAGCTGATGAAGTATTTAAGTCTTGTAATTTTTTAAACACCCAGTCTTTCATCCAGCTTTTTGTCGCCTTTATTTACTGCGTTTTTTTGTCAATCCTTTCTTGGTGTTACTAGGTTCAGCTGTTGATTTCGCTGCTGGTTTATTTATTGTCTTTGGAAAGAAATCGCATTGAATAGAGGCAGAAAACTTTTTCAACTTGAGTCTTCCATCGACAAGCGGTATAAAAGCATGGTATTGAGCGGTGCCATCCATTGTTACCGCAGCATCGAATCTGCTATTCAGTGTTTTCAATGTTTCCTGATGATCCTCTTTGCTACTAGATTAGATTTTAGAAATTTTAGAATTCTCTTCTGGTACTCATAAACTGCAACGGTATCAAATTTTAAATTGTCGGATATGATTGCCATACTTTTGTGTTCCAGTTTTTCATCTTTCATGTAGTAAATAACTACTGTGAATATAGTTGCTTGGTCGTTATTGAAGTGGAATGCTTGTATGGCATCCTGAAGAACATATTTATAGTCTTCTGCGAAATCATATGAAATAACGAATTCACCAGACTTCAAATGTATCTTCAAATCCTTGAAGAATGACCACTGCTCTTTGACTAAAAAGTCATGGTTTCTCAAGTTTAGAAATCCTGTATACATTTCTTCCACAAAATCATCCACATTTAAAATGATTGTTTTCAATGTGCATCTGTCAGTCTGAATCCAAGAATCAAATTTGACCTCCTCTATATATTCTCGATCTAAAGAGTTTATTAAATTTTCTGTGATGAATATGGGTTTCGGGTAATTGGTACATTCATCTAAGTGGCAAGAAGTTGTTGCATTAGGACACATAGTCAATTTATGGCAATCGCGGTAACCGTGTAAATTTTCTGCCGAATCGCCTGTTAAATACTTTAAGTTGATTTCCTTCAACATCAGTTTAACATTTTCATGGTAAATGCAAACGCATACTGTGTGAGTTCCGCTGCTTTCTGCCAAAACGCAATGTTTTGGCCTCATTTGGGTTAATTTCGTGAAGCCAATTCTAACATCCTCGTGTTCAGATTGAAATGTTGCAAATAACTCTTTCAGGTTACAGATAACCATTCTCTTCTGTTATGTTATGAAGGTATGTTACATACCTTCGGAAAGGTTAATTTGTCTAGTTTCTCAGTATAAGTTTTATTTGTAAGGTTTTACACACAAATAGGAAAAAATTCAAAATAGTGCATTTGTGAAAAATTGAAAAATCGTTGTCTTGAGTTACAAAACATTATCCCACTCCCATCCCACTAAGCGACCAAAAAGCTCTTAAAGGAAAATTCCTAAGCTTTCTTATGAAAAAAAAATGCCCTTTTTGAAAAAAAAGGCAAAAAATGCTTTAATTTAGCAAAAAAAAGTCTAAAAAAAATTTTTTTTTTAAGTATTTTTTTTCCGAAATATTGAAGAAATAGCTATCTAAACTCTTTGGGAGAAAATTTTCTAAGAACAATAGGTAAGTTACATGGATGAGAAAAACCTGTTTGGCGAAAATGTCAAATTTTGATCCCCTCTAACTCAGAGAGATCTTGACCGATCTTGTTGAAAAATTGTGTCTAAACTACTATCCAATAGGACCTTGGTGCAAATTTCATCGCGATCGGAAGACATCGGTTTCAAAAGTTGGTGCACTTGACATGAAACCCCCCATATATATATAGGTATTTCTTAATATACATTTTTTAAAAAAAGTACTTAAATAAATACTTTTTTTAAAACTCAATTTCCTTTTAAAAAATAATTTTTGCTTCAAACTCCCTTTTTAAAAAAGTACATTTTCTAGAAAAAAAAACTACGTTTTCGAAAAAAATTTTCTATTCTTAAAATAATCCCTTTTCTAGCAGTAATGGCATTTCTTAAAGAAAAAGTCTTTGCTTAAAAAACTAACTTTTCTAAAAAAAATAAATTGTCTTAATAGATTACCTTTTTATTAAGTTTAAATTAAAATTAAATTTTCTAACTTTTTACTGAAAAAAAAAAAAAAAACTTTACTACTGAAAAATTCTTTTGCGCCCTTGAAAGTTTAAAATAAATTTGATATTTCAACACTAGAATACGAAGCTATTTTTTCGCTTCTCAAACGTATTTTATTATTTTTTTTATATATTTGCGAATATCATTTTCATCCATAGGCCAAAACATGCATTGCGAATAATTCTGGTAATAACAAAGGAAACATGAAAATTTATTCAATAAAATGAATTAACATAAAAATAACAACAACTACATTGTACAATGTACATACATACAATATAAATAAAATTATACATTTTACAAATTATAATTTCTGAAGGAATCAAGTAATTGTATATGTACGCTCCATGATGGAGTATTAGTTTGCTGTTTGGTTGCTTTTTCTGTTTGTGTATAGCGTGCGCCAAAAGACAAATAGACGTAAGGAAACTTCGTTGTTATTAGTCCATAAGCCAGCAGTAATTAGTGGAATATTTGACAGGTCAAGAAATTTTATTTGAATATTTAAATTTTAAACTAACAAAATAATGTCGCTTTGCATTTTAACTAACGATATATCTCTCTGTGTGTGTGTGTGTGTCTATGTTTGTTTGAAAGTATGAATAGAATACATTTAATCCATTTATTAACATGTTCAAGATATTGTTACTGTTATTAATTCCACAGTTTCGAGGAAAATATGAATCCTTAGATGTTTATTTATTTTTCCAACAGTACGATTTGTTCTCATTAGAATTTCAAAATCGAAGGTTGCTGGCTGATATTGATGTTCTGGGTAAATCTTATAAAACATTTAGCATATTTTCAATTCAAATACGAATATATAATTCCAGGGTCGTTGCGAGAGTTGTGTTATAAATAATTATTACACATAGCGGCAGTACTTGTTATTGCAAATGTATATGTTGACAACTGAATTTTGTTTGTGCTATGTATGTTCCATGTGTTTATTATGTTGGGATGATTAATGAAATACATTTTCGAAAATACCACAAGAACTATGATTTTTTTTAAAATAAATTAAATTGTAAGAATGTGGATTACTAAGTCGAAAAATGCCACTACGTGGTAAGGGTATAATAACTTTATACTGATGTTCATAACTACCAAAAATAATTGACCTAGACCCAAATTTTTACTACAGCAATCAACTCAGAATCACTTTCTGAGCCGATTTAGCGATGACCCATCAATTGTTAATTATTAAGAAACTTGATTTGAATATAAACGGTTAGCTGTTAATCAAGCGTTTTGACGTTAAAATATAAAAAAATAAATAACAAAATTATAGCCGGTCTAGACCGACTATACAATACCCTATACCATTGTTTGGTCCAACTAATTGGATATAGAAAATAAGCATAAACAAATTTTGAGTGGCACTGTTATTTTTTTTTTTGGCTGCAGGTAAGAAAAAAGTTTATATCGGATGTTATATATATATGGGGGCTAGGTCGAAAAATAGATCGATCCTGACCGTATTTGGTAAAGTCACTTATATTTTGAAAAAACATTTACAAACCAAATTATATGGGGCCTATGACTAAGAATTGTCCTATCGGGATTATTTTCGGACTACTTTAACCCGGTGCCAAAACTTATTACAGCATATTAACTTCAACTTTTGAATTAATCCTCACTTTTGACAGATTTCAACCCAATCGCACAGTGGCTGAAAATCGCTTTTCATTGGCCAAAACTCTGTAACTTTTGAACCGATCAAAATATTTAAGTAATTTTTTTTTTAATGGATATATACTTAGTTCAGCTTTAATTATATTAAAATTGACTTTTAAGGAATTCTAGGTCAAAGTTGAAATTTTGATTTTTTTTTTTAAATTTAGAGTGAAATATGTGTTTATTTTTTTATTTATTAAAAAATTTAATATTTGGATTTTAATAATAATTATAAACATTTTTTGTAATAATGGGATTTTTTTAATGTTACACTCAAAAAAAAAATTTTTCACTAAAAAAAAAATCATGTGAGTCGCAGGGGAGATGTGTAAACATCTAGTAATTAAAGATTTTTTATAGCCTTTTCTTAAAATCAAACAGAAAGCGTAGCACTTATAGCAATCAACTGCAGGGGCTCTGTTAATATAAAAATATTTATTATTAATTATTTTAACCGGTTAATTTTTAATTTTTCATTTTTTATATTTAATTTTTCGTTTTTCATTTTTTGTTTTTCATTTTTTATTTTTCATTTTTTATTTTCAATTTTTTAATTTTAATTTTTCATTTTTTATTTTTAATTTTTTCTTTTTCATTTTAAATTTTTTTTCTTCATTTTTCATTTTTCATTTTTCATTTTGCATCTTTTATTTTTCTTTTTTCATTTTTTATTTTTCAATTCTCATTTTTTATTTTTCATTTTTATACTCTATAGCAGTATTTTAATCTGAATATATGTAGAGGATATGTTTTCAAAATTTCAAAGCATTTGGACAAAAATGTTGGCGTGTGGGAACAACTACTCGAAAAAGATCGCAAAAAGTGTAAAAAAAATAAAATAAAATAAAAAAATTTTTTTTTAATTTTTTCACTGTGTGAAAATATGCTCTTATTTGAAGTTTGATGATATTTTCCAGAAAATTTTCCACAACGATGTAATAAAAAATTACATTCGTTAGAGCTGTATATACAAAGAGAACACTTCCTCCAAGTTTCAAAGCATTCCGCCAAAAATTGAAGCTTTTGTCGCAAGTGTAGAGTGTTTAAAATGGCCAACAATTTTAGATACTTTTTCTATCAGACTTCTAATGTTGGAATTTCCCAATATATTCCCAGGAAAAACAAACATTACCAAATAATGGGTTTTAGAATGAGATGTAACTGGTTGAGGTTTGCCTGATAAGCTCATTATTTTAACACGGGGATGTCATTGGAGGTAGCTAGTTGCCTAGGAACTCATTATTTTCACTTTGAAAGTAATGCAGTATGCAATGCACTGGCATGAAATATAAGTAGCTGTATAACACATTATTAGTAACGCCTTATTTTCACTTTAGAAGTAATGCAGTGGGTAATGGTAGGTCATTATTGGTAATGCAAAAATCAATGAGCTGCTATTACGAAATTTTTCTTGGGTTATTAATCACTAGCTGAATTGTATGGGCAGCGCTAGTCATATTATCCTTACAAATGATATTCTCTAATAAGGTGTGATGGCATTTGCTATATTAGCAGCGTTATCGCTAACTGCTGCTGAAATTTTGCATGATAACTAATCGTTTAGAACCTCGGTCATCTTAAGCTTGATATTTTCACCAGTGTGCTTTCCTGGAAGTGATGGTGTGTCCAACACGTATGTTTCCCTCTGCCATTCTTTATTAATGAAGTGGGCCGTCATGCCCAAATACGAGTCATTAGCTAATGATGTCCATACATCAGATGTAATGGAAACAAATTCCTGTTTTGCTATTTCGGACTTAATCTTCATACCAATTGTATCTTTAAAAAGATTTAGGCGGCGCTTGATGGCTTCTTCTTTAATTATTTTATAACCAGGAAACAATCCTGCGAATAGTTGACCGCCTGGACTGGAGCAAAATGAAATATGCATTTGATTGACTGCAATTATCTTCGCTAACGTGTTGTTTATTTCTTCCACTTTAAAAATTATCATTATTATCATTATTTTTCAAAATTCATTGTTAAAAAATTATTAGTTTTTATGTACTTAAATAAAATGAAATATTCACTAAAATAAATATAATAACTTATTTTAAACTTGAAGGAAGAGTATATTTGGGCACACTGTATGTAAGTAGCTGAATTTTTTCGAGTAGTAGTTCGCCGCCTCCATAATTTTCCTTGGAATAGTTTGAAATTTGAAGGATGCAATGTCCTCAAACTTCAAAACATATAATGATTTGGCTGAAGTATTTGGCTGATTTTTTTCGAGTAGTATTTCGGCAATAGCACAATTATTGCCATAATTCTTTGAAATTTTAAGGACGTTATGTCCTCTTATATGCTGTTTTAGAATTTATAAATTTGTGTGTGTGTTCCTCAAATATTTTTTGAAAAATGGTTTTTTTTTTAATTACTGATCTTTCACCTTTCATCCTAGAAAAATAATGTGTTGATATAATGGATTACAATTTGTATTTATTTTTACCATATACTTTTGAAAAATTTTTTGTAAATCGATGTCAAACTTCCATGAAGTGAATGTTTTCATACATTTGTATGGAAAGTGGTCGAGCTTTTTCGAGTAGTAGTTTGTCCACCCCACAATTATTGTCGGAAAGGTTTGAAATTTAAAAGAGATACTCTCCTTACATTTCTAAATCTAAAAAATATAACTTTTGGCTATGTAATTATAAAAAATTTTCTGTAAAATTATATCAAACATGAAATAAGAGCAAATTTTCACACTTTTGTATGCAAAGAGTCTGATCTTTTTCGAATAGTAGTTCGTCCGAGCCACAATTTTGGCCAGATTACTTTGAAATTTCGTGTACGTAATGTAATCGTATTTTCAACTTTAAAAAGCATAAATTTGTACCATGTGTGCCTTAAATATTTTATGTAAATCGATGTCGAACTTGCATGAAGTGAATTTTTTCATATATTTGTATGGAAAGTGGTCGAGCTTTATCGAGTAGTAGTTCGCCAACAGCACAATTATTGTCGGAATACTTTGAAATTTTAGGACGATTATCTTGATGTATTTGCAACTACAAACAGTAAAAAATTTTAGCAAGTCCTGATGGAAATTTTTTTAAAAGTTACGTCAAACTTAAAATAAGAATAAATTTGCACACATTTGTAGGGAAAGTGGGTGATCTTTTTCGAGTAGTTGTTCGCCCAGAGCTCAATTTTAATCGGAATGACTTTATTTTTTAAATGGGTCATCTGTGAATAAGGTCAATTACGGGCAGCAAAAGAAAAAATTAATTTTTTATTTTTCGTTTTTCGTCGAGTAGTAGTCCTCCAAGCTTCAATTTTTGGTGGAATGCTTTGAAACTTGAAGGAAGTGTTCTCTTTGTATATACAGTACATATTTCCATATATTTGGGTGGAACGTGGATGATCTTTTTCGAGTAGTACTTAGCCCACTCCATAGTTTTTATCAGAGTGCTTCAATATTTCAGGAGACTAATCTACCAATATAACTGACTTCAAGATACGTAAAATCATACCATGTCTTTTTGGAAATTTTTTTTTAAATGACGTCAAACATCTATGAAGTTAATATTTTCATACATTTGTATGGAAAGTCGTCGAGCTTTTTCGAGTAGTAGTTTGCCCACGCCAGTGGGACACTCCGATTCAAGTGAAATTTAACAATGATATTCCTGGTATCTATACGATTCTAAAAAGTATACATTTGTTATACTAAATACATATATTTAACTTTTTACATGCTTTCAAACATGAAAAATGCAAATTTTTACTACTCGAGCTACTCGTTGAGCTCGAGTAGCTCATCTACTACTCGACTAGCTCGAGCTTCGAGTAGCTCGGGTAGCTCGACTACTCGAGCTTGACCGTAGGCTCTGCTCTATACCACTATGTGGTTTGGGTATAATGACTTTGTGCTGCTGGTTGTAACTACCAAAAATATTTGACCTAGACCCATCTTTTATTATAACGATCGACTCAGAATCACTTTCTGATTCGATTTGACGATGTCCGTCCGTCCGTCCGTCCGTCCGTCTGTGTGTGTATGTAAAGCTTGTAATCAAACTGCAGGTCGCAAATATGAATATATTTTGATAAAATTTGGTATATAAGCTTTTATCGGCCATAGGATGAACACTATTGAAATTGATGAGAATCGGTCCATGTACAGACCTAGCCCCCATACAAATGACCCCTATGAAATCGACTTAAATTGCCATAAGATCCAAATTATCATATAAATCTTAGTCAAATTGGGTTTGTATGTGTTTATTACATCCATTAATCAGTAGTCCAAAAATGATCCCTATGGGACAACTCTTAGTCGTAGGCCCCATATAGAGCTGCTTCCCGATCTTCACTTAAATCTATCAAAAAACCAAAATATTGCACTGATTCTTCTCAAATTTTGTTTGTATATATTTTTGCAAAATACAAGAGACCTTATCAAACTTGGTCAGGATCGGTCCATTTTTGGGCATAATCCTCATCTAGATAAAGCATTCGATATGAACTTTCTCATATCTGCAGCCAAAAAATTTAATAAAAATCCCACTTAAATTTGGTTTATGCTTATTTTCTATATCCAGTTAGTTGGGCCTGAGAGATAGGGTCTCTAAACGCATGGTATAGGGTATCGTATAGTCGGTCTAGATCGACTATAATTTTCTTACTTGTTTATATTTAATTTTTGATTTTTGATATTTTATTTTTCATTTTTAATTTTTTATTTTTCATTATTCAGCACAGGGTGGCAGTTATAAAATAATATTAATAAAATAAGTAATTTATTAAAAGAGAGTTTTTGATTCAAAAAAGCGGAAATCTTTGCGAATCATTCAAAAAGTGCAAATGTTAATTTTTGCACTTAATTTAGTTGTGAGTTTGGTTACCAATTTTTGTTTATGGGCCCCAAAAGTTTCTAATTGTATCACAACATTGTCCAATCTTGATCGCACAAGACTGGCTTGTTTTATTGTTTCCAAATTGGGATCGAACTTATACTGTCAAGTCCGTGTATTTTTATTCCCTATACCACTACGTGGTTTGGGTATAATGACTTTGTGATGCTGTTTGTAACTACCAAGAATACAGATAGACCCATCTTTTATTATACCGATCGATTCAGAATTACTTTCTGAGTAGATTTAGCGATGTCCGTCAGTCCGTCCGTCCGTCTGTGTGTCCATGTAAATCTTGCTATCAAACTGCAGGTCGCAAATATGAATATATTTTGATGAAATTTGGTATGTAAGCTTTTGTCGGCCATGGGATGAACGCTATTGAAATTGGTGAGAATCGGTCCATGTTCAGACCTAGCCCCCATACAAATGACCCTTATGAAATCGAAAAAAATTGCCATAAGATCCAAATTATCTTATAGATCTCAGTCAAATTGGGTTTGTATGTGCTTATTATATCCATTAATCAGTAGTCCAAAAATAATCCCTATAGGACAATTCTTAGTCATAAGCCCCATATAGAGCTGCTTCCCGATCTTCACTTAAATCTATCAAAAACAAATATATTGCACAGATTTTTCTCAAATTTGGTTTGTTTGTATTTTCGATCCATTTTTCGACCTAGTCCCCATATGAATATAGCACCCGATATGAACTTTTTCATAGCTGCTGCCAAAAAAATTAAGAACAATGCCACTCAAATTTGTTTTATGCTTTCTATATACAATTAGTTGGGTCGAAGAGATAAGGTCTAGACCTACTATAATTTTCTTACTTGTTTTTCATTGTTGCATTGTGTAATTCAAATTTTGCGCTGGGTTAAAAAAATTACAAAATATTCTTAAGTAGAAAAAGTGTTTTCATTAAGAATGTTTTCACTTCAATTTGTTATTTATTTTTATTTTTTTTTTCAACTTTAATTTTCTTTCGAATTTCAGTTTATCAGAAAAACCATTCAAGTTTAAGTTGAAAAAAAAAAAATAAAAATGAAAATTGTTACTTGATATCTTCACTATTGTTTGAAAATTGTTTTTGTTCTTTTTTAAAACTTTGTGGCAAGATTTATTAACTTTTTTCATCTGCTAAAGGCTACACAAATTTTAATAAATCTTTACACATGAAAACTATTCAACAAGTTTTTTTGTTGTTATTATTTAAGACCACAAAACCACAAACAAATACTTACTGATCATCACTGGAACAAAAAATTCGGTTTTACAGAAATTTTAAATACCTTTCGAAATTATTTTTTTAAAGTTTTTTATGATTTTTATGTTTTCTGAATTAAGCATATCTGTTGAAGACTTATCTCAAATTCTATTTGTTTTTTGAAAGTTATTTTTTCTATTTATTAGCAATTCTTCACCAGAGGGATATCTGCTAGCGTTAGATAATGGACAATTTTTGAAAAATAATTGTGGCATTAGTACGAGTATTGTCTCCTCTGCATACTTACAGTATGCAAAACTCGTATTCATACGCCCATGAAAAAATGGTAAAACCGTAATTTACTCAAAAAATAAAAGAAAAATCTGAACCAATTGTTTTTATTTATTTTACTTGTAAAATAAGAAACATAACTGCAAATATGTTTTTACATGGCTCTTATATTCAACGCTTGGTGGCGTATTATTATTAAAATGGTTAACAAAATCCGTATTCGTACAGGTGGCAACGTCCATATTCAATATAAATAACGGTTGTTTTTTATTTTCTTTTGAACTTTTTCCCTCACGTTTTGTTAGTTCAGCAGTTTTAAAGTCAGTTTAATTGAAGTTCGGTAGTGTCATTTATAAAATTGTGCGATGGGGCGAAAATCAAAAGAATTATCAAATGATGTAAAAAAAAATTATGGTTAATCTTCATATTGAAGGGAAATCGCTGCGCGAAATCGCAAAAATAATGAAGCGTAGTTCATCTACTGTAGAATATGTAGTGGCAATATATAAAAAGACGGGCGAAATTAATAAAGTTAAACGAAATTTAAATCGGACGAAATTAACAAGAAGACATCAGTCATTCTTACGTCTTCAAATTCGCAGAGATCCTACTATTAGTCGTGTGGCACTGGCTACACTGTCCAACAAATTAAGACTTTTTGAATGGAACAGAATAGCGACCCCATAATTCTGAAAGGGTATGTTGAGTAGATTATTTTTGTAGAACAAACTTATGGTCCAGCACGTCTGAGTATTTTTTTTACAGTGGGTCAAAGTTTTCATTTTTTGGTCGAAGGGAGTATTATACTTTATGAAAAAAATGCTGTATGTTAATGTCTGAGAGAATTCTTATGGTCAGATTTGTATTGTGGAATTGTATGAGGAATATTTTTGTGGAAGATCTTAACCCTCTAACTGGTCTCTTTATGGGTCAATTTGACCCTTTTTTCAAGAAAATCAAAAAATGTCCTTAAATGTCCTTTAAAAAAGGACATTTAAGGATTAAAATATTCTACGAAAATGTTTGCCGAAAAATTTCAGTGGGGGTCAGCAAAGACACCATTGTTGTAAATAAAGCTCTTTACGAGTAATTGGCAAAATTACACGCCAATTTCTATAAAAAAATTATAATTTTGTTTTAATACTGGTTTATTATGGTATGTACATATTTATTTTTTTGCTTCAAATTTTCGGGTAAAAGGGAATTGGGAAATAGCAGTAGTATGACAATGGATTAAAGATTAAACTTAATACGCTTTCCTGTATTTAGATTGACGTGAATGTTCCGATGGGTCAAGGTTTCTGTACAAGCCCCATACGTATTCAGCAAGCATTACACTTTGGGATTTCCCTTTCTTCCAATACCTTTATATCCTGATGAAACCTTTCACCGTGTTCATCTGAAACCGCTCCAAGGTATTCTTTAAAAAAATTGAGATAAGAGTGCAGAAACTGCAGCTTTAGTGACATCTTAACGCCAATATTGTTAAAACCGATTAGCATGCTTTCAATATTTTCTGCATAGTTTTGTGTTTTTGAGATTCCAAAGAATTCTGATATAACCAGGTGCATAAAGTCAAATGCTGTCTTTTGCATATCCGACAGATGACCATAAAATTCTTCATCTTGTAATAATTTTCTTATATCGGGTCCAACGAGCATTCCTAGAAAAGGTAATTTACATTGAATGAAATAAATTATTTCTTAAAACCGTATGTTACCTTCTTTTAATTTTGCTGCAAATAATCTGGGGAAAATTGTTTGAATGCATTTGAAAGCATTTCCTTGTGTATTTAAGCTTTTAATAAAATTTTTCACCACGCCCAACTTAATATGCAGCGGTGGAAGTATGACCTTATCTTTTGGGACAAGGGATTCATGGATTACATTTAAGTCACCAATAATATTTTCTTTACGTTCTTCGAAATATTTAATATGATAATGGCTGCTGGTAGCACGTGAATCCCATTTACAAAGAAAGCACATATATTTTGTGTATCCTGTTTGCATTCCAGTCAATATTGCAATCATTTTGAAGTCTGCACATACTTCCCATTTATATTTATAGTATTCAATTTTATTTAAGAGATTTGAAATATTTGCGAATGTTTCCTCCTTTTTTGTGGAATACGCAACCGGTATTGATGGATGTTGATTTACATTATGCAGTAAAACTGCTTTTAAGCTGTGTTTTGAACTATCTATAAATAGTCGCCAAGCGGAAGAGTCCAGTGGAAGCTTTAGATATGGTGCGTAAAATGTCCACAAATAAAACAAAACCAATCTCTTAATTTGCAAACAGAATCCGCCATTCTTATTTAAGCTTTAATTTTTCTTTTTTTTATATTAATTTTAGTAAAAATCACACCCGATATGTACTGCTTAGTAGCTCAATTATGCTTGAATTTTTTCTTTTATTTTTTATTATTAATCTTAATAAATATCACACCCGATTTGTAAGTCACAGCTGACTAGACGCGAGAACTCAGTGTTTGGCCCGGCCGAACTTGACGCCGTTTTTACCTGTTTTGTATATGTTGGTGTATAATTTTACTAATTAAGCATAAAGAACTTTATTTACAACAATGGTGTCTTTGGTGAGCCCCACTGAAATTTTTCGGCAAACATTTTCGTAGAATATTTTAATCCTTAAATGTCCTTTTTTAAAGGATATTTTTTGATTTTCTCGAAAAAAGGGTCAAATTGACCCATAAAGAGACCAGTTAGAGGGTTAAGATCTTCCACAAAAAAAATCCTCATACAATTCCACAATACAACTCTGACCATAAGAATTCTCTCAGACATTAACTTACACATTTTTTTCATAAAGTATAATGAAAACTTTGACCCACTGTAAAAAAATACTCAGACGTGCTGGACCATAAGTTTGTTCTACAAAAATGATCTACTCAACATACCCTTTCAGAATTATAGGGTCGCTATTCTGTTCCAAAAATGCTGTTGGACAGTGCTATTAATCTGGTTCAGGACTTTGGAATTCGCGTTACACCTCAGACTGTGAGAAAGTACCTTAAGAAAAATTGGGTTTAAAAGTCGGTATGCTGTTAGAAAATCTTTTATCAGCAAAGTCAATATGCAAAAGAGAATTGAATTCGCAAAAAAATATCAAAAGAAATGTTTTGACTTCGAAAATGGTTATTTTCTCAGATGAATGCAAATTCAACATTAAAACATCTGATGGACGTGTTGAAATTTGGCGTGAGCAAAACACGAGTCTATCCAGTCATGACCTTCTCCCTACACTTAAACATGGTGGAGGCTCGTTGATGGCAGGGATGTTTTGCGTCCGCAGGGGTAGGAAATCTTCATTTTATAAATGGAATAATGACTTCGAAGGATTATATCAACATTTTAAAACTAATTTAAAGCAAAGCGCAGAAAAATTGCAACATCCTCGGGATTTCATATTCCAACAGGACAATGATCCGAAGCGCACAGCGCTAGATACAAGAACATGGATATTATACATCTGTACAAAATATCTCAAAACCCCACCGCAAAGTCCAGATATAAATCCTACTGAGAATTTGTGGTCGATTTGCAAGAGGAATTTGAAACATTATGTTATTAGAAACGTAAGGGATTTAAAAAGCGGGTTGAAGGTAGAATGGACTAAAATATCACAACCATAACCAATAAACTAGTTGACTCGATGCCCAGGCGACTAAATGCGGTACTAAAGCAAGGTATTCGATCGTGTGTGGCACGGTGCATTGATATCAAAGCTTATTGTGTTTGGGGTCGGTAATGACTTCTCCCGATATATATTGAGTTTTCTCAGAGACCGAACAATACGTGTCGTTATTGATGGGGTCTCATCTAATGAGTTTCAGTTTAATTCAGGGGTACCCCAAAGTTGCGCTCTTTCTTCTTCTCTTTTCTTCATCTTTCTGAATGACCTTTTTGATCAAACTTTTAACTCTATATACTCTTTCGCAGATGACAGAAGCATTTCTCATTCATTTTTCTTTAACTGTAGGCCAAGCCTCTTGGAGGTTGAGGGCAAAAGGCGGACAATGAATGACATACTAAATCAAGACGTGTTAATAATCTCCAAGCGGAGCAAAGTGAATATGGTTGATTTTAATACGCTGAAGACTCAATGTTGCATGTTGACCCATAGGGCCATGGAAGCAACAATGTCATCTGTATATATGGGTGGTTTATGTATTGAGAAATCGTATACTCTTGATGTTCTAGGCATGAGAATTCAATGTGATGTTCGTTGGAACGAGCATGTTTTTTAAGTGTCGAAAGAAGCATTCAAGTGTCTTGGTTTTCTAAAACGGTGCAAAAATTACTTCACTCCCTCTGATCTCCTTAAAATGTATACCACTTACATTCGATCGAAAATGGAATATAACTCCCATATATGGGCAGGAGCTTCAAAGTCTATTTTGGAGCTACTGGACCGTGTACTAAGGAGGGCGTTGATGCCCATCAATGACAGCAGGGTATCCAACTCTATAGACTCATTGGAACTTTGTCGGAATGTGGGTTGTGTAGCACTGTTCTATAGATACTACCATGGGAAATGTTCTTCTAAGATTAGCAAACTTATTCCGAGTGCACGAGTTATGGTTTGCTCTACCCGCTTCTCTAGTAGATCACTTCCGTTTGAAGTCTATTGTCCAGTTGACCGCACAAACGCATTACAGAGAGAATTCGTTTATCAGTCGAACTAGCCGTATGTTTAATAAACTCTCCGCAGAAGTCTTTCCTGATTGGCATAGTCTAATAAAATTTAGATCAAATATCCACAAACACTACTCCCTCTTTCCTCCTTCCCATAAGCTATTTTCCTGAGATCAACACTGCATCTGTAGGGGGCATCCCCTGAGTGTTCTTTAATAAATAAAAAAAAGGGATATCCAACAAAATATTAATAACATTATTTTTAATACTTTTTTTTACTTGATTCACATTTGTTGTTCTGTACTAATACTAATACTACCAGATTTCAGCACTCGAAATTCGAGTGAAAATTCTGGGAAATTTATTTTTTCATTTAATAAAGACCCTAAAGGTATGCTTCACAATTCAACTCATTTTAAGTGAAGAAGAGAAACTCAATACATTAACAAAAACTCATTAACAAATTTAATAATTGTTAATGTGTTAGTAGCAACTTTAAACGATCATAACTCCAAAAACATATTCCAGGCGACGCAAATCTGTAAATCTTGGTAACAGCTAAAAAGAAATAGCTTTCAAATGATAAATTTTTTTGTCAAAATCGGGGTTAAACTGTGAAACTTACATCGGTCACATGAAATCGCCTTGCCTATTAATATTATAGCGTTGAATATATGAGCTATAAAAACAACTTTGCAGTTTCGTTTTTTTATTTTATAAGTAAAATAAATAATTACATTTGATTCAGATATTTGTTTTAGTTTTTGAATAAATGACAGTTTTTCCACTTTTTTCTTGGGTGTATGAATACGGGTTTTGCATACTGTAGCTAAGTGGTTCTCTATCTCTGGTCAGCATAACTATGTGACTAAGCCAGAAAAATATGGATTTCATGTGTTTCTTGATGGGACACAGGAACTCTAAAAGGTCAAATTAAATATTTTTTGAGAAACGATGTGTTTTTTTATCTTGAATCATTCTCAAACGTTGAACATTGGGGCAGATTTTTGAAGAAAAAAGTTCTGGAACTTGTAGATTTTACGCCAATAACCAATTTTTTTTAATTGCTATTTACTGATTCGTTGCCCTGACATCAGTTTTTACGGAATTATTTTTTATAAAAATTTATTATTTGAAATCCACAGACGTTTTTCAGATAATTTTCACTGTATTCGCACGCGACATTTATATTTTCTACTTTAATGGGGATAAAGCTAACTTTGGCATAAGATATTCTCGTATAATCCGACCAAAAAATTATAAAATTTAAATACATTTCAATGTCCTTAAAATATCCTCAAACATTTTAAACATTATTTAAAATAAATATCCTTAATTTTCAAACATAGAAATTAATAATTAATTAATTTGTTTTGCCACTTCTATGGTCAGCTTACTTAAATTACACTGGACGCGCACTGAGTTCAAAGTTCAAAGTTATATGTAAAAATTATCAAAAAAAAAATTTATTTTTAACAAAAATTTAGATATTCGTAATTGCGTTTCAATTAAATTAATTAATAAACCTTAAACCATAACCCACGGTTTAAATTCAGAAAATAAGTCCAGAATAACATTTTTTAGAATTACTATGAGCTCGATTTTCTTAATCAAGTGGTCTACGGCGCATTTATGGCCTGGAGAACTTGACATAACTTGGCTGTTTTTCAGCCGATAATAGATTCTGTTGTCTTATTAGAAAAATTATTTACTCTAGATTATGGTTTATTAATTAATTTAATTGAAACGCAATTATTAATATCAGCAAACGGCCTGTGTTTAAATCCAAGAAAATCCAAATGTATCGTAATTCACAAAAAAACGTTAAACCCAATCATTCAAGATGACATCATTATAAACAACGAGAAAATTGATATTGTACGAACGGCAAAAAATTTGGGAATAGTGTTTAACAATAACTTAACTTGGTCAAATCATATCAATACTCTGGTTGTGCAAATATATGTCAAATTAAGAACGTTGTGGTCTGTGCAGTACTTTACGCCGTTAAAAGTAAGAATGCTACTCGCGAAAGCTTATTTGATTCCTAGTCTTACTTACGGTTGTGAATTGTTTTCTTATTGTGACTCCATAAGTAAGAAAAAACTTCAAGTTTTATATAATAATATTATACGATATGTTTATGGACTTAAAAAGCGAGATCAAGTATCGTCCTATTCGAAGACTCTCTATGGAGTTTCCTTTGAAAACTTGTTAAAGATTAGAACTTTAATATTTTTTCGAAACATTATATACTCTCAAAAACCGAAGTACCTTTTTCAAAATATACGCTTTGCTAGATCGTCAAGAGGCAAAAATTTCATAATTCCCAAATTCCGATGTCTCGTTTCTGAATGGCAGTTCTTTGTAAATGCTACTCGTCTTTGGAATGCTCTTCAACATAGCCAACAAATAAACAGCAACGCAATGAGTTTTAAAAAAAGTCTTTTTAATTATTTTAGTTAAATACTCCTGGTAGTTTTTCTTTTATAGTTATTTATATCATAATTATTTTTTTATGTCCTAATTTTTAATAACTTTAATTTATATAATTTTTTATATCATTATTTATTCCTACTCCTGGTAAAATTTCATTTACATATATATACATATTTCTTTTTTTTGTAATTTTTAATTATTTTAAATTTAAAACTTTTTTTTAAATATTCTATGTTATATTTTATTAATGTCACAATTTTATAAATTCTTATGTTATTCATATTAATTTTTATATATTAGTTACAATTTTATTCAATTTAATTTGGCTAAACATGTTTGTACACTACTAAAATCCTGTACTGTAATTATAAGACTTAGTCTTGTTGTGCAGGAAATCATTAAAACAAATAAATAAATAAATAAATAAATAATTTTTGTGGAAAATGATTTTTTTTGATAATTTTTACATATAAATTCATATTTTAGCTTTGAACTCAATGCGCGTCCAGCAAGCATTGTCCGATTTGGCATAAATTTTGCACACTAAAGTTCTAGACCCACGGTCACAATAATCCAACCCGCACGTCGTGAAATTCAAAAAAAAAAAAAAAAAAATGGCTGTCACCCTAACAAGGGAGCAAAGTTGTAATCATTAAACGTACTGGCTTGCCAGTGCCGTGATACAACAATCTATAACCTACCTCTTGGTGGTGCTCCTGGGCAACGCTAGGCAAAGCCAGTTAGTTCCGGTGATCATTCCTAGCGTCTATAGGTTAAGGTCGCCAAGGTCTGCCAATGCCATCCTACTTCGGGGATAACTGGCAGCTACCGAATTTGGAAAATTGGGTAATGACGCCTTACCAAAAGGCACTAAATTTGGTGCTGCGGGGAGGTCGAACAGCCCTGAGAAGAGGATTCTTAGACTCCATACGGAGACAAACCGAACTATAACAACGGGATAAGATGGCAGGCTGGTGGATGGTGAAACATCCAACCAGATGAAATGGTTCATCACATCCCTTTAATACATGGTATACAAAGTTGAATTTGATGGTTTTTGATGGAACTCTTTACGAACGTGGCTCTAGAGGCTCTCGAATCTGATGTGCAGAGGAGATTTCTGTGAGTGACTAGTAGGGGGTGTGTGTAGTGTAATGGCGAGCTGGTATGCATTGTTTGGGTAAAGCCGAGCTGGTATGTGTTGCTGGGACGAGGCATTAGTTGAGGATGAGTCGTATGTCAAAGTCGGAGTCTTTGATGAATCTTCAAGACGATCTCATTGGGAAATCCCTTCGGGGAGTTTCGCAGTGGCTGTGGTGCCTACATCTCGGGTAGATTACAGATCGATGTGGAGGTGCATTCACCCAGGTGTTGCTGCCTCTATAGTAAAAGGGTTTTAGGTAGGCCCGACACAATAACAAAGTGTGGTGTGTATGCCAAGTACATCTCTCCAGCTTGTAACCGTCTTATGGCGAGGCGTAGGCAGGACGCATAATATCTATCCCAGTGCTCGAAACACCGTGTGGTTAAGTCAAAAATACAGGCACACACCTAAAACTCTTAGAGACTTCTGTCACCCTAATGAATATATTATTATAATCTGTGGAATATTCTAAACTGGTTTCTTATAGAATAATGCTTACAATTTGAGCAGTATTTAAAAACAATATATAAAATCTGACTCGATTTTACTGTAGACAAATTCTTAGAATTTGAGATTATTTTCTATAGAAAAATTTTAAAACTTAGAATGTATTTCTATACGCAAATTCTAAGCTTTTCGTATATAGGAAAAATCCTCAGAATCTGAGACAGTTCTCTATAGAAAAACTCGTAGAATCTAAAATAGTTATTGTATTGCAAAAGTTCTCAGAATCTGATTAATTCTCGGAATCTGAAATATTTTTTGTATTGAAAAAAAAAAACTCTCAGGTTATGAAAAAGATGAGATTAGATAAGATTACAAAAATTCTCAGAATCTGAAAAAGTTTTTAAGAATCTGAAATATGTACAAAAAAATTATTTCGACATTAAAAAAAACAATTTTAAGAGCTTTTCCTTCATTCATCCGACTGTATCGGGATATAAATTATAATTGCAAATATAATCAAAATTTTGAGGGGCGGGGGGTGTGATCTATAGAATTTATCTACATCGGCCTTTTTACTAAGGTTCAGAAAATACACACATGAAACACACAATGTTCTATTCTAAAGCAGCCAAGACATATTTTTATTTTCATATCAATTATGTGTGTTTCTAAATTTTGTACGATGCCGAACACATCATGTTTTTTTTTCGTTTTAATATTTCGTTATCTACGCGAACATTTTTCTGTCACGTATTTTTGGTTTCAAACACACATAAATCACAGAGATTCGAGTGTACCTTTATTTTAAGTTCGTGTTCTGGTACGTGTACTGCGAAAAAGCAGAACATGGACAATAAACAGGTTCGAGTTCAGTTATATTTTAAGTTCGTGTTTGTACATTGACACTAATTGGTTCGCAAATTAAAGGTGGGTGAATGTGTTAATGGATGCAAAACATCCTAACAACCAACAAGTGTGTCTTTTATGCCGCCAAATTGGGTTTTTCGTCTACGAAATGAAATGAAAATTACGAGAAAAAGCAGTTGTAAACAATTGCAACGCAAATCAAAAAAAGGATCAATGAAATTTGGAAAAAAATCCATGAAAAATCCTTAACTTAAAAAAAGGATTGAAAATATTATTTCTGTTGACACTCATTGTTTGGCAAAATAACAGAGATGGATTTGTGCTGATGTATGCAAAACATCGCAAAACCGAAACGATAGAAACAGTATGTAATTTTAGAAAATGATTGTAAACTTTATGGAATAGGCTTCATAATATTCTTTGCTGAAGAAAGTTACACAAATGTAATTTTTATGATGCGAAGTTGTGGTTTTGTTTTAAGCCGTTTGTTATGAATTTAAAACACGAACAGGGGAAAAACAATTGTTGAGTACATCGTAAAAAATGGTCAATAAAATTTCAATATAGGGGTGGGTAATGTAAAAAAACCTAACAACCAACAAGTGTAACTTTTGTGATGCTAAATAGTGTTTGTGTCTTAAGTCTTTTATTAACATCTTTTATTAAAATGAAAACACGTAAATAAAAACATCGTAAACAAAATCAAAAAAGTCATAAAAAAGGCTCAATAAAATTTAAATAAATTTGGTTGAAACAATTGTCGTCGTTTTTATCGGGGTGTATCAGATCGCGAATTGATGATTTAATTTTTCGCAGTACACGAGTCAGAACACGAACTTAAAATAAAACTGAACTCGAACCTGTTTATTGTTCATGTTCTGTTTTTCGCAGCACACGAGCCAGAACACGAACTTAAAGTATCACTGAACTCGAACCTTTTTTTGTTCATGTTCTGTTTTTCGCAGTACGCGTACCAGAACACGAACTTAAAATAAAGCTACACTCGAATCTGTGTGGTTTATGTGTGTTCGAAACAAAAAATACGTGATAGAAAAATGTTCGTGTAGATAACGAAATATTAAAACGAAGCACAGTAATGATGTGTTCGGCACCGTACAAAATTTAGAAACATACATAATTGATATGTGCGAGTTTTTTATTCAGTGTGTGTTTTTTTCTGAACTCTGCTTTTTACAGCAAATTTTGAGTGTTCAATGCAATTTTAATTCCCTATACCGCTATGCGGTCAGGGTATAATTACTTTGTGCTGATGGTTGTAACTACCAAAAATATTTGACCTAGGCCCATCTTTTAATATACCGACTGATGTTTTAATATACCAAAATGATGTCCGTCCTTCCGTCCGTCCGTCTGTGTGTCCATGTAAAAGTTGTAACCAAACTACATGTCGCCAATAAGAATATATTTTGATGAAATTTAGAAATTGCTGAAAATTGGTTCAGGTTCAGAGTATGATTGTAGGATAATAATGGTGCGGTTTTTTAACTTTTATGTCGTGGTTGCTAGGAAAAGTTTTCAAGCTCATTATAAAGCAGTAATAAATGCTAATGAAATTTCGTTGAATTAGTTTAGAGTGATCTTTCGCCTCGCGTTTTTTTGTATTTTTTCGTAAATATTACACAACTTTTAGGTCTCCTGCAATTTTTATACCTTCCATCATTCTGTGGTCAGTGTATACTGAGTTTGTTTTGATATTTGTAACTGCCAAAAATATTGTGACTAGACCCATCCCTTATTATGCCGACCAACTCGGAACCATTTTCTCAGTCAATTTAGCGATCTCGTTCCGCCCGTCTGTCTTTCTGTCCATGTGTGTGCATGTAAAACTTGTAACCAAACTGCAGGTCGCAAATATGAATCCATTTTTATAAAATTTTGTATATAATCTTTTGTCCTTCTCGACCCAATTTTCCTACAGCCATTAATCGATAGGCCAAACATAAACTCTGCAGGACCATTCGTAGTGATTGTCATTTAAAGCTATGAAAAAAAATGTATAGCTTAATTTTTTCATTGTTTGCATATTTTTACGAAAAATAAGCAAATTTACTAAAAATAGTCATGATTGGTGCATTTGGCATAATAGTCGCCATATAAAAATAACATTTGATATGGCATGTGTCATTTATGCGGAATACAAATTCATAACAATGCTTATTTTCTATATCCAATTAATTTAATCTAAGACCGTTACATTAAAGTCATGATATAGAGTATCGTATAGTCGGTCTACATCGACTATAGTTTTCTTACTTAAATTACTTTGCTTACTATGAACCGTTGATTCCAAGGGCAGAATTTCCACTTTCTTTTACTTTCTTGATTTTTTTATAGTACAATGACTACTTTTCTTTTATAGACATTTGACTCTGCATATTGTAGGGTAAACTCCCGAAACAGCTTATTGCTTTTAGTTGTTGTTAAATTTGCTATATATTACCTGTAGTTGATGTTGACAATAAAAACTTTTTTAAACCAATATATTATGTAGCAGGTTTTTTTTTTTATTCAAAAACACTTTGTTTTTCTTCATTCTTCAATGATTTTGTTTTAAAAGTAAAAAAAAAAAAAAATATTTTTTATTAAAATTTAAGCATACAAAGCGTTTATTTTTTAACAAAATGTAAATTTAGTATTTTATTAAACTACTGACACGATTTCCACAACACTTTTAGTGGATTTTATTAGAAAATTAAAAAAAAAAAACTAAATTCTCATGAAATTCATTTTGAATACTGAAATACACACATAATGACTAACAAAATACAGTTATTGTGAAAAAAAATGAGAATATTTTCTGGTAAAACTATTCAAGGAGGAAGAAAAAAAAAGGAAATAAATAATTGAATTGTCAGACAAAACGACAAGTGTTTTCAAAATGTAAAATAAAAAATTCTCGTTTAAGGCATTGAGCTGAAACAAGCATGAAAAGGATTAGAATGACTACAAATACAAA
Source organism: Cordilura impudica (assembly GCA_963682025.1). Lineage (NCBI taxonomy): Eukaryota > Metazoa > Arthropoda > Insecta > Diptera > Scathophagidae > Cordilura > Cordilura impudica. Next base: position 61,223,553 of record OY821521.1, read on the forward strand.
TAATTCCTCATGCGTATGATTGCAAATTGAATGACATTATTTATTTTTCTTACTTCTTTTTTGATTTATTTATTTTTTATAGATTTGTGCCAAGAAGATGAATACGTAGCACTTGTTAGACATAAATAAAAATCTTCAAATATGAGGAAAATAGAAGTAAATTCGAAATGAACTTAAAGCAATTTTTAAAAAACATTTTTAAAATGTTTTATATTTGTCTGTAAATACTTGCAATATTATACCCTAAATATCAGTGTGCAGAGGGTGTTTGGGGTAAGTGTACCTGTAGTCGACAGTTTAAATTTATTATTATTTTAATGATGTCCTTACTGATATGAAAATGCTATTGGATTGACAATATAGACATTACATTTCAATAAGGATTGTTGTTATACCTTACACCACTATGTGGTCAGGGTATAATGACATTATGCTGATGTTTGTAACTACCAAAAATATTTGACCTGAACTCATCTTTTATTATACCGATCGACTCGGAATCACTTTTTGAGTCGATTTACTCATGTCCGTTTGTCCGTCCGTATGTCCATGTAAACCTTGTAATCAAAGTACAGGTCGCAAATATGAAAATTATATATAGGATTCTACCAGCTATAGGATGAACGCTATTGAAATTGGTGCAAATCGGTTCATGTTAAGACCTAGTCCCCTTACAAATGCCTCTTATGAAATCGATTTAACTTGCCATAGTATCCAAATTTTTATATAGATTTCGCTCAAATTGGGTTTGTGTATGTTTATTAGATCCAGTTATCGGTAGTCTAAAAATAAAACCTAGAAGACAATTCTTAGTCATAGCCCCCATATAAAGCTGATTCCCGATCTTCACTTAAATCTATCAAAAAACAAACATATTGCACAGATTTATCTGTCCAAATATGGACGGGATCGGTCCATTTTTCAATCTAGTCTTCATATAGATATAGCATATATTATCCGAAGGCAACAAAATTAATAAAAATGTCACTCAAATTTGGTTTATGCTAATCTTCTATGTCTAATTAGCTGGATCTTAGAGATAGGGTCTCTAAACGCATGGTATAGGGTATCGTCTAGACCGACAATTATTTTCTGCCATGCTTTTTTTTTATTAAATTGATAGCTTTTTCAAACAATTTTATTAAATTTTAAAAATGCGAGAATTTATACAGTGCGTCACAATACATTGGAAGCTTCTACAAAATACTGAATTTGCCAAAATTGATTTTTTTTTAACATAATTTTGCTTTATATCCAAAATTTTTTTTTTGCGAAGTCACTCTTTCGAAAGATAACAAATTTGTTATGAAAAATTAAATTAAAAAAAAAAATAGGTGAAAATTTTTTTTTTTTTAACTCATGCCCTCTGTCTGTTTGTTTGCCATGGTGTAACCCCATTTCCCCTCATCTAATTGATCGGAAACTTGGCCCTGTTGTGACTATAGATTAATTTTGGGATAGTCTCGAACAGTCACGCATAGTCACGCACAGTCACGGATTGCTTTAAAACCCATTTTCCCTCATCGGAGCGATCTGAAACATTGCCCATAGACTTGGTGTGGCCAAAGATTAATTTTAAGATAGTCACACACAGTCACGCATAATTACGCAGTGTCACGGAGTGATTTAAACCCCATTAACCCTTATACAATCAATCTGAAACTTGGTCCATAGACTTGTTGTGACCAAAGATTAAATTTAAAATAGTTACGCAAAGTCATGCATAGTCACGGAGGGATTCAAAACTCATATGCATAAGGAAAGAAAGAGTTTTAATAAAAACTTTGTTTTTATGGGTAAGATTATTAGTGCTGTCAAAACAATGGAAATTTTCAAACTTCTGTACCAGAGTTTATTAAAATCTCAACCGATACTTAAATATTAATAAATTCTGACATGTTCTTTTAACTGTTTTTTAAATACAATTGTGTTTTCAATGTTCTTAATAATTGGTTATTAAAAAATAGTGGCAAGGGTAAAGTTTTGTGAAGAGTTAAAAACCAGAAAAAATAGGCAATGGTACTGCTGGTGTTATGCTAAAGAAAATTGATGAGAAATGTTCGTTGAATAAATCTATAATTTCAAAAATCATGTAGAAATATCGTAAGAGAGGACCGGCGATGACTAAACATCTAAGCGGCAGGCTCCGTAAAATGAGTCAATGATATGAGACTTTATTAACAATATGAAATTAAAAATTTATACAGTTTTCCGACGAAACCACTGATATCGGAGAGAAATCGTCTGGCTCACATAAATTTTGCTAAAGAACACTTGAATTGGAATACTTGGAATTGGAATACTGTTCTCTTTTCAGATGAGTCCAAGTTTAAGACAGGGAATAAGACAGCTCCCAAAATATATAAATAAAGCTGTTTGTGGAGTTTGCTGGTGACAATATTATGGTATGGGGTTGCTTTTCGGTTCAAGGAATGGATCCAATTCATGTAGTAGAATATATTCTAACTAGAATTGGATACAGGAAAATTGTAAATGACACAATGTATCCATACGTGGAGGAAACTATGCAACTGGTTTGGAAGCTACCACATGACAATGACCCATAACACAAGTTAAAAGTTGTTGCCGAATGGCTACAATCTAATGCAGTTAGTATTTTGCAATGCCTAGCCCAATCACCAGATCTCAGTCCCCTTGAAAATATATAGGAAATTGTAGATCGAAAATTAAGGACACGAAATATAATAAAAATCACACATTTCGTAGAGTCATTTAGTACAGAAAGTAATAAAATTTCAGTAGATATCATCAAAAATTTAATTGAATTCATACATCGGCACACAGTGGTGCCATTTGAGTTTTTCCGTTGCAAAATTTATAACTTTTAAACCAATTGAGATAATGAAATAAGCTAAAAGGCATGTGATAAATAATTATCTATCTATGAAATAAGTGTCTAAACACTAGGCTACGTCTCCTAGACGCTTTCATATGGGTTATCAAAGTTTAAATTTATTAACGGCATGAAAAAAAATCATGTTTATGTTAACTAAGAAACATTGTATCTAACCATTTTATATTTCTTATGTTTCTTTTTCAAGGTTTTTATACCCTATACCACTATGTGGTTTGGGTATAATGACTTTGTGCTGCTGTTTGTAACAACCAAAAATATTTGACCTAGACCCATCTTTAATTATACCGATCGAATCAGAATCACTTTCTGAGTTGATTTAACAATGTCCGTCCGTCCGTCCGTCCGTCCGTCTGTGTGTCCATGTAAAGCTTGTAATCAAACTGCAGGTCGCAAATATGAATATATTTTGATGAAATTTGGTATATAAGCTTTTATCGGCCATGGGATGAACGCTATTGAAATTGGTGAGAATCGGTCCATGTTCAGACCTAGCCCCCATACAAATTACCCATATGAAATCGACATAAATTGCCAAATCCAAATTGTCATATAGATCTTACTCAAATTGGGTTTGTATGCGTTCATTACATCCACTAATGAGTAGTCCAAAAATGATCCCTTTGACCCCATATAGAGCTGCTTCCCGATCTTCACTTAAATCTATTAAAAAACAAAAATATTGCACTGATTCTTCTCAAATTTTGTTTGTACATATTTTTGCAAAATACAAGAGACTTTACCAAACATGATTAGGATCGGTCCATTTTTGGACCGATATGAACTTTTTCATATCTGCAGCCAAAAAAATTAATAAAAATCCCACTCAAATTTGGTTTTTGCTTATTTACAATGTCCAGTTAGTTGGGCCTAAGACATAGGGTTTCTAAACGCATGGTATAGGGTATCGTATAGTCGGTCTAGACCGACTATAATTTTCTTACTTGTTATGTTTTAAAATTATTATCCATAAATAATAAGAAAAAATGAAAAAAAAAATTAAGATTAATCGAATTTATTTTTTCAAGTTGCTTCAAAATAATTATCACAATTCGTAACAGTATGTATATCTAATAGACAAATCATTTCTGAACTATAATTATTAGATTCTAAATCTTTTCGTGACTTTACATACCGCAAAGATGAAATTAGTGGATCGGAAGATGCTTTCAACATGCTAAAGAGGTCTTCAGTTTGCCTCATCCTCATCCAAACAAAATATTGAAGACAATAATTATTACCTACTAAAGGTTTCCAATGTTTTATTGGATAACCTTTATTTTTAATAGCGGTACTGCATCGACGCTGCATTGAAGTTATTAAATTTAGACATCTTGCCAGGAGTATTCGGTGGGCATTTGTACAATATCTAGTTTATTGTCAATGAGCCATGTTTGTACAGACTTTGCAGTATGTTTAGGATCGTTATCTACCAATTTCTAATTAAGAGTGTTTTTGTACACTATTTGATCCTTAGTGCCCTCTATACCAGGAGAAGCTTCCCCAAACTACTTCATATCCTCCCCCATGTTTTACCATTTTTAATGTGTGTATAGGATCAAATTCTGTGTTTGGATTACCTCTCGCTTAATTTTTTCCGCCTGATGCGAAGCAATTAACCTTCGATTCCTCCGTGAAAACAGTACTATTCCACCAATTTTCGGGCTTTTTAAATTATCGTTAGCAAATGTTAAACGTTTCGTTCTGTTTTTTTTGAACACGTGTGGTCTTTTTCTGGCAATGCGCCCAGAAATCGACGAATCTTTAACTTTCCCGTATTTAAAATAGCCCAAAATATTCAGCGCTGTAAATTGTGTGGGGTACCCATATACGACCTGTATCGATGTCATTTAATTTAAGTCAAAAAATTCGTTTATTATATTTGTTAATTCAAATGTGTGTTAAAAACAAAAATAAATATGAAAAATGGATTTCCCGATCCAAAAAAACCCCGGTATACACATTTTCAATAATTTTTTTTACATTTGAATGAGCATTATGAAAAATATCATGAAAATATCTTCATCGAAATTCTGCAAGCTCGAAAATGATTTTATAATTGGGCAAAAATATACTTCTTATGGCCCATAGTACCAGAATTGCGACGAACCAGTGAAGATTTTTTCGGCCCCCTACAATTTGACCCACCCAAATATACATATATATACACTTTCTTTGTGGGCTATTTTGGAGATTTGTTCCTTGAAAAAATTATAAATTTTTTTATATTGACCTTTTTACATGAAACAAATTGCAAAAAATATATCTTTTTATTATATAGAGAGATTATTCAGATGTGCTATTTTAAATGTCCGCTTTAATAGTACAATTGATCCAACCTTAATAATTTTTTTAAATATTTAAAATGTTGACACTATATATATTGTATACATATACATTAGACTGGTAGCAGCTTGTATGGGATCTTTATACCCTATACCATTATGTGGGTTGGGTATAATGACTTTGTCCGTACGTCCGTCCGTCTGTGTGTCCATGTAAACCTTGTAATCAAACTGCAGGTCGCATATATGAATATATTTCGATGAAGTTTGGCATATAAGCTTTTATCGGCCATGGGATGAACGCTGTTGAAATTGGTGAGAAGCGGTCCATGTTCAGACCTAGCCCCCATACAAATAACCCCTATGAAATCGACATAAATTGCCATAAGATCCAAATTGTCGTATAGATCTTAGTCAAATTGGGTTTGCATGTGTTTATTGCATCCAATAATGAGTAATCTAAAAACGATAGCTATGGGACAACTCTTAGTCATAGGCCCCATATAGAGCTGCTTCCCGATCTTCACTTAAATCTATAAAAAAACAGAAATATTGCACTGATTCATCTCAAATTTTGTTTGTATATATTTTTGTAAAATACAAGAGACTTTACCCACCATGGTTAGGATCGGTCCATTTGTCTCCAAAAAAATTAATAAAAATGCCACTCAAATTTGGTTTATGCTTATTTTCTATATCCAATTAGTTGGGCCTAAGAGATAGGGTCTCTAAACGCATGGTATAGGATATCATATAGTAGGTCTAGACCGACTATAATTTTCTTACTTGTTTAATTCTAAACATATGCGTTCGCTCAAATATGAGGATTGCTGTCATAAATGCGGTATTCAATTTTTAGCTCGACGCGACAGTGCCATCTGCTGCCTAGTGGGGCCTAATGTACCCGAAGTGTGTTTATATGAGGAAAATATGACCTTTTTTTTTCAGATTTTACGAAAATTACATTCTACAGTTCAATTATTTCGACATGCGTGACTATTTAAAAATTTATCTTGGGCCAAAACAAGTTTCAGATTGATTGGATTTGGGGGCTATGCGTGACTATCTTTAAGTTAATATTTGGTGACAGCAAGCCTGTGTACCAGGCTTCAGATTGAATGGATGAGTGGAAGTTGGCTTTAAATCACTCCGTGACTTATCTTAAAATTAATCTTTGGCCACACTAATTTTATGGACAAAGTTTCAGATCGATCGGATGAGGGGAATGACGTTTTAAATCAGTCCGTGACTATGTATTACTACCCCAAAATTAATCTATAGTCATAACAAGACTATGGACCAAGTTTCAGATCAATTGGATAAGGGGGAATGGGTTTGCCCCATGGCAGACATCCAGACAGACAGATAGACAGAGAGTATGGGTTAAAAGAAAGGGTAAAAAAATGGATCTGGCCCTTTAAGGTTTTGCTAACTACATGTTAAAGTTTAACTGTGCGAATTTTTAAGTAAATCCCTCCCTCCTACAGAATTTTTTTCAACGATTTATTTTTTTGGATTTCGAGAAAAATTTGATTTTTGTGAAATGTTCAGTAATATATTTACTTTCTAAATACTTTGTATCAAAAATTAATCAGTTTTCTACTCTTAGATGTTATATTTTATCTTAATAGCCTAAGGTTTCGGAAAAAATTATATGACCCCACTAACACTTTGGACTTGGGATCATATATGTCTAACAAAAGACAATTTATTCAAAAAATTCAATTATTTTGTGTTGTCGAATTTTTAGATGTGACGCTTAAAATATAATAATCATATGTGCAAGTCTTCCATGCCAAAAATGTGGAATAAATCAAACAACGGTAACCCATTATTTGCCAGGACCAGCTTCGGATTTTAAGACATTTTTAAATAAAGATTACCAAGAACGAGTTTTTCTATTTAGCTCCATGAAACCACTATTTAGAATTTAAACAATATAAGTTGTTTAATTAATGTATGTATAAATCCTTCAAAAATAACGCCCTAAAAGGATTTTTTTAAATTCGAATTATTTTTGTAGGTACAGAGCTATATATGTATATATATATTTGAACGACATTTTTCTCAAAATCGCTTTTTTCAAACTGTAACATTTATATAGCTGCCATCATAACTGTAACATTTATATAGCTGCCATAACATTTATATAGCTGCCATCGACATAATACCCTTATTTAACATTTTCAACCATTTTTACGTTTTTTTTGTGTATTAATTTCTTTTGCTTGCCAATTTATATGGTCTGATTTAAGTAAACCATTATAATGACTCCAAAAGCCAGATCTTTGCAGCTAGATGCTTTAAGCTGTCAGATTCCCCATTTAACTGAAAGATAAAAAAAATTATTTAAATTTCATATATGGGGCGTTTGGAAATGAATGATCGTTTAGGGGGACAGCAAGCGCTTGTTATCGCCATGTTGGAAAAAAACAATAAAAAAATTCATGAGCGTATCGCAGTTAAGCAAATTAAATAAAAACAGCAGCTTATGAAATTAAAAAAAATGTCTTTTGTGAGCGATATTTATCACTGCCATTAAATGTTTTAAGAGATTCATTATGCGCTAAAAATAGAGAAGAAATATTCTCTAAAAATTTAAAAAGTATGCACAAAATTATTTTTTATAACATTTATTTATTATTAATATAACAACAAAAAAAAAAAAAAAACAAAATTCAGTCTCATAAATGTAAAAAAGGTACATTAAACACAAAAGTACAAGTTAAAGTAAAGTAGAACACAAGAGTTTAAAGTTAAACCAAAAGTATAACAATCACTTGCTAGATACATATTTGAACCGAAATACAAAATGAATTAAGAACAATAAGAAAAACGTTTTGTTTATATAAATACATAAGCATATTTTAATATCTTCAAAAGAAATGGTGAGTCTATTTGGTCTATTAAAAAGTTTTAAACACTGAAAATTTTGGTTCAACGTTAAACGTTGTTTGCGTTAAAATTTAAATTATATATGCCAGCAATTTGTTATTAAATCCATAATTTTTTTAAAACTTTATCAGGTTTAATACGAATTTTTTTGAATAAAGTTGTTATCCACAGCATACGTTTTATTTATGGCATCATCAAAAATCCGCCTTTTTGACCCGTTTAGATCAGAAAAAATCTCATGATCATGTGGTAAATACAAAGGGCAAACGTTTAGTAGAATTCTTCAATGATTATAGGCATATAATTCGCACTAGCAGAACAACTGGAGATGAATATGGAAACTTTACATTCATTAAATCTGTAGAATGTGCAGTAAGTGATTTGTGTGCAGTTTCTCATGATTTGACATCGTTTGTTGAGATATAAAATATGGTCCAACCATTTGCCTATGATATTAAGAGACCTTGATTTAAATATAGATGCGAGGGAAATATCGTTTTAAATGTTAAATACTTGCAGAAAGGAAATAAGTCATTTAAACAAGCTCAACTATTTAAAAGCGAAACTGTATGAGATAATATGCAGACAATGAAAGGATGAATAGAAATTGTAGCAAAAATTAATAGAGTCAATGTCTCAAAAGATTGGTTGGAAATTGCGAATGAAATTAGAGGTCAAACATTTCAACTGGTTGTTAATATTTCTTCAACTGATTTTAGAATATATTTTGAAGTGCTATTAAATCCAACATAATTAACAAACGACACTCAATTCGTAACAATGTGGCATAGTGACCAAGAACTAGCAAGCTCCCGAATCAGGTAGGGTACCCGAAGGAATCCTCTAGAACTCACCAATTAAATGAAACTTTTGTGCAGACTATAGTCTTTCCGATTTATAGGAAGGGAGAAGTTAATTCATCAAATAATTATAGGGGAATTCCATTCCAAATATTGATGGGTACTTTAAATGAAATACTTTCATATTGGATTGAAAATTATAGAAAGTTTAATGAATATCAAGCTGGTTTGTGCTATTGTTCAATTAAAGTTTTAAGAAAATAAAAAGGTGTATGCATTCTTTGTTGACTATAAAGCTGCGTTTGATATGATGCCAAGGAGACGTTTGTTATATAATGGAGCTTATACTATTAATAGCCTAAGGTTTCGGAAAAAAATAATATGAACCCACTAACCCTTTTGGTCAAATATGACCCCAAGCTAATAAAATGCAATTTATTTAATAAATTCAAATATTTTGAAGTCCTGTTGAATTTTTAGATGCGACGTTTAAAATATAATAACCAATATTAAAATATGTAACCAAAATGTAATATTTAAAAGTAGAAAAGTGATGAATTTTTGATACAAAGTATTTAGAAAGATTACATTTACAGAATATTTTACAAAAATCCCATTTTTCTCGAAATCCGCAGAAATAAAATCCTTGTCAAAAAAATTCTGGCATAGGGATTTACCTAAAAATTCACCCTGTTAATCTCTTGCATGCACTAAATAAAACCTCAATGTGCCAGATCCATTTTTTTAAGTTTTGTTTAAGAAAATTTTGTAAAACTTGAAAAAGGAGTTTTCAAAATTTTATCAAAAAAGTTTCCCATTTTCGGTCTCAATGCGCAATAGGTTAACAACGTGGTAAATAAACAATACTTCATATCTGATTACTTATAAGCATAGTGACAAAAAAAATGTGGCTTTAATCAATTTCTCAAAGTTGCAAAAAAATGCTATCAAATTTCATGACCTAGCTTTTTTTGCACAAAAGTGGTCTGGGGCATTTGCTATTTCTTGGCGAATTTTTATGCGATTTTGAATTTTTATAGCCTTTTGAAAAGATAATTTAATACTGTCATATTTTCTCCATATAATAATACTTGAAATTTTCAATCAAATTCCAGAGCGACTTTTCTTTATCCGATTGTCCCGAAACTTCACATTTATTTGTTTTATATTGAAAGGTAACAAACTGCACCACGCCTATCCCCAAAATCGCATTTTCATTTTTAAGGACCACTCTACTGAACCTACATATAGACTACAGTTACAAAACATTGAATAAATTCAAGATAGACTGCGCCATAAACTCTGTAAACGGCTCTGTCTAAAATATTTTTGGGCTAGTCAAATTAATCCACTTGGAGCCGAATATAATATAAAATTTGAAAACATAAATGAAATAGCATGGCTTAATAGAGGTGCTTGCTTATTACGAAATCTGAAGATAAAAATCATACAACAAGCGAATGTAAAGGCATTGAAGAGCTTTACACGCCTCTATAGATTTCTGAATCATAGTAAAGATATACATTATATACAGGATACAATCATTCCGAATAAACTAACAGTTATCTTCAGGGCCGCTTTTGGAAGTCATGCTAATAAAACATGCACATTGTGTAATATCGCAGAAGATGAAACGAAATAAACCCTATAAGATTATTCTTAGCTGTAGCTTCATATGAAGCTGATTCCCGATCTTCACTTAAATCTTTCAAAAAATAAAAACATTGCACAGATTTTTCCCAAATTTGGTTTGTATATGTTTTGCAAAAAATAAGTGACCTTACCTAATATGTTCATAATTGTTCCATTTTTCGACCTAGCCCCCATATAGATATAGCATATGATATGAACTTTTCCATATCCGAACTTAGTTCGGAAAAAAATTTAATGTAAACCAAAGAAAAAATAATTTTTTATTTAGTTGAATATTTATAAAATACTAGCAGATTCCAGCGCTCGAAATTCGAGTGCAATTTCTAGGCAACTTTATTTTTCAACTTAGCCAATTCACAAACCAACACTTTTTATACCCTATACCACTATGTGGTTTGGGTATAATGACTTTGTGCTGCTGTTTGTAACTACCAAAAATATTTGACACAGACCCATCTTTTATTATACCGATCGAATCAGAATCACTATCTGATTCGATTTAACGATGTCCGTCCCTCCGTCCGTCTGTGTGTCCATGTAAAGCTTGTAATCAAACTGCAGGTCGCAGATATGAATATATTTTGATGAAATTTGGCATATAAGCTTTTATCGGCCATGGGATGAACGCTATTGAAATTGGTGAGAATCGGTTCATTTTCAGACCTAGCCCCCATAAAATGACCCCTATGAAATCGACTTAAATTGCCATAAGATCCAAATTATCATATAAATATTAGTCAAATTGGGGTTGTATGTGTTCATTATATCCATTGATCAGTAGTCCAAGAATTATCCCTGTGGGACAACTCTTAGTCATAGGCCCCATATAGAGCTGCTTCCCGATCTTCACTTAAATCTATCAAAAAACAAAAATATTGCACTGATTCTTCTCAAATTTTGTTTGTATATATTTTTGCAAAATACAAGAGACCTTACCAAACATGGTCACGATCGGTCCATTTTTGGGCCTAGTCCCTATATAGATATAGCATCCGATATGAACTTTTTCATATCAGCAGCCCAAAAAATCAATAAAAATCCCATTCAAATTTGTTTTATGCTTATTTTTTTTATATCCAGTTAGTTGGGCCTGAGAGATAGGGTCTCTAAACGCATGGTATAGGGTATCGTATGGTCGGTCTAGACCGACTATAAATATCTTACTTGTTTGTTTTATTATTATTGTGAGTGAAGAAAACAAACTCATTAACAAACACAATAACAAGTTTATTAAATACACACATAGTATATGTATAATTTTATGTATGTGTTAGTAGCAACTTTAAATGCAATTTACTCAAAATAAAGGAAAACATTTAAAAATCTGTAAATCTGGTGAATAGCTAAAAAGAAATACTTTTCAAATAATATACGTTTGGTCAAAATCGGGATAAAACGGTAGAACAAAACATCGGTCACAAAAAATCGCCTAGCCTATTAACATTATAGATTATGTCATATTATTTAAGTTTAATATTTTGTTGAAATGAAGTTTTTATGGCATTTTATTTGATTTTAATAAACGTGTGTATTATTTTTGTATTTTGTATTTTATTAATTTAATTTTGCTAGATTTGCATGTAAATAACGTGACCTTGAAAGTTGGAAAAAATTTCGCCTATGCCGCGGTTTTGTGGTCTCTGTCCTCGCATTTGATATTTTTTTTTTTAAATATTTGGCGGCAATATAAGTTAGCCTATAGGCGGCAAATTTGTAAATCCGCCACTGATCCGAAGGCAACAAAATTAACAACAATGCCACTCAAATTTAGTTTATGCTTATTTTCCATATCTTGTTAGTGTGACCTATGCGATAGGTTCTCTAAACGCATGGTATAGGGTATCGTATATTCGGTCTAGACCGACTATAATTTTTATACCCTATACCACTATGTGGTTTGGGTATAATGACTTTGTGCTGCTGTTTGTAACAACCAAAAATATTTCACCTACACCCATCTTTAATTATACCGATCGAATCAGAATCACTTTCTGATTCGATTTAACGATGTCCGTCCGTCCGTCCGTCCGTCCGTCCGTCTGTGTGTCCATGTAAAGCTTGTAATCAAACTGCAGGTCGCAAATATGAATATATTTCGATGAAATTTGGTATTTAATCTTTTGTCGGCCGTGGGATGAACGCTATTGAAACTGGTGAGAATCGGTCCATGTTCAGACCTAGCCCCCATACAAATGACCCCTATGAAATCAACATATATTGCCATAAGATCCAAATTATCATACAAATCTTAGTCAAATTGGGTTTGTATGTATATATTATATCCATTAATAAGTAGTCCAAAAATGATCCCTATAGGACAACTCTTAGTCAAAGGCCCCATATAGAGCTGCTTCCCGATCTTCACTTAAATCTATGAAAAATCAAAAATATTGCATTGATTCTTCTGAAATTTTGTCGTATATATTTTTGCAAAATACAAGAGAGTTTACCAAACATGGTCTGGATCGGTTCATTTTTGGGCCTAGTCCCCATATAGATATAGCATCCTATATGAACTTTTTCATATCTGCAGCCGAAAAAATTAATAAAAATCCCACTCAAATTTGGTTTATAGTTTATAGGGTCTCTAAACGCATGGTATAGGGTATCATATAGTCGGTCTACACCGACTATAATTTTCTTACTTGTTTTCAAGTTAAAAACGTATTGCGACCACAAAGCGAATGCCTACATCCTACAACTTACACAATTTTATAAACATATATACAGCCCTGTTCTTGAAACGTTGTTATTTGAATAAGAATGAATATGAAATAACATGAAATTGAAATTTTGGGTTTCTTGAAAACACAAATTTTATATTTTCGAAGTATTTTTCGAAATCATATTTTTTATTATCAAATGACATGAAACATATGGTTTAGCTTCAGAAGCATATGTTATCTAGAAACCGAGGTGCCATATGGTTCTTTAATCACTTTCCAAAAAAACTTTAACTAATTTTTGCATGTTTTTCCTTAAGATTATAAAGAAAGTAAAAAAAAAAATATTTTCTTTTAAAATAACAATTTATTTGTTCATTTAATTGTTTTTATTCTTTAATTTCATTCAATTAAGAATGACTTCTCTTTTTGAAATAAGTTAGGCATCACCAAAGAAAATTCGAAATTCAAATAAATTGGATTTGACTGGCATCACTTCTGTTTCGAACATAAACAAAGTTGTGGCAGTCATATGCAAAAAAAATAAAAATATGTGATTTGAGTGAAATGTTATTTTAAATTCCTTTATTCGTAATAATTGGTACATAAAGAATCTATGTTACAATTGAAAAAATTATAAAGGAAAATAGGTTATGCAAATAAAAAGTTTTTATTATAGTTATAGAACAACATCATCTCCAAAAGTGTGTTTTATTAACATTGACTACTGATTACGAGTTTTTTTTTTTAAATCAGCGCAAAATGTAGACGTTTTTTAAAATCGTTTTTTTTTTCATAAAATTAATGTCTAATTTTTTAAAATAATGACAAGGTTCAATAAAAAAAAAACATGTTAGAGTTTAAATATCAATTAGTTTTTTTTATCTCCTAAGACCTGCTTAGTAGAAAAAAAGGGCATTTGTTTTGATTTCACAAAGCCTTTTCTATGTGAATTAAAACGAGAAAAAATATTCTTATTGAAATTAGAGAACAGTAAAAAAGAATTTAAGAAATTAAGATATTAAGAATTTTTTCATTTACGAGTTTTTTTTTTTTGTGATAGTGGTTTCAAGAACAGGGGTGATAATAAATTTTTTACTTCATATGTACTTTTATAAATAATGTATATGTCTTTATATTATAAGATAGTATAATGTAAGTAAATAGGTACTATCAGTGTATGTTGAGATCCACTATCGTGGACCCCCATTTTCATTTCATGGACCCCCAAATTCTTTTTTTGCTGACGTAGACCATTTGCAGGTTGTAATAGACCACTTTGGGAATCAGTGGTGTAGCACCTTGTTGAAAAACTTATTTCATAGGTTGGACAATTATTTAACTTATTTGCTTATCTTAATTGGTTTAAAAGTTATGATATTTCTAAGGAAAAAACTCAAATGGCTCCACTGCACCTCGTTAAAAGTACTGCTGGACTGTCAGAAAATTTCAATAAATCCTTTTCAATATTTATTCTAGCACAGAGTATAATTGAAATATACTTCATAGTCTCTTAGTTTGCCAATAAATTTTTCTTACGGTAATTGAAACATTATGCCATATCTGTAAATTGTCCCCTTATCTTTAATTATATATCTTTACTGTTAATTTCATTTTGACACCATTTAAAACAACATCGACAATTTGCTGACATTTATAAATGCATTAATTAAATATTAATTTAATAATAATTACCATGAGGAGTTGTGACTTATAATTATAATATTAAAATTATTTAATTACAGGCAAATACAATAAATAAGCACGAATGGCAGGTTAATATGGGTCGCCACATATTACAGGATTAAATTTCTATGTGATTTCAAGTGACAAATATAATAATATGCAGAAAAGCTGCACAGGTTTGTTTTTGAATATGAATCCAGCTAAATAACAATATATTTTTTAACAATATGATTGCTACCAGTATTGGTAGCTTGCTGATTATGAAAAAATAGATTTAGCAAAAAAATAAATTTTTTTTTCGATTTTTTTTAGTGTTTTTAGTTAATTCTGACCTTATTTTATATGGCAATATCGTTTTACTAATTAAAAAACTACAAGTGAAAATAAAAGTTAAATATTAAAAACAAAATATTATGGAGTACCCTATTTTCATTTTAAAGAACTGTGTTCTAGAAACATATAAATATGATAAACGTTTGTTACAAGACAATAATATTACCAGAAAAGTGGAAAAGAATTTAAGTGTAATTTTTAAATTATGATTGCAAAGAAAATCAGTCCAGTAAATAGTTGTGATTGTTTTCGCATAAACTGGCAATGCTGGAAGTTAATGGGTCACGTACAAGCAGCCAACAATAATGACAAGCCGAAAAATCAACAAAAACCTAGCATTTCCTTCATATGGTCTTTAACTATTTATCTAACAGCAGATATTATGTTTCCAATGCATCTAATGTTGGGCATCTTTTTTGTAAAAAGCACCCAGTCGGTTCTGTTTGAAAATGTTGCCATCGCTGTTACAAGTTTTGGTACCAGCATAAAATTTCTAATGTTCTTGCTAAAAATTAATAAAATCAAAGGGATGCAACACACCATCGAAAAACTGGATGAACGAGTTTTGCATAACGCGGAGGTCTTATACTTTACAGAACGCATTCAACGAAAGCTAAACAAATTAAAAGCAATGTATGTTATAGTCTATTCGTCTGTAGCCATTACGGCCAGTTTGGTTTTTGTCTGTAGTAATGAGCGTAGACTCTTTTATCCTGGATGGTTACCATTTGATTGGCGTCACTCGCTCCTGAGTTATGTGGCTGCTATAGGTTTTCAACTTTTTGGAATTTTCTTTCAAATTTTACAAAATTTCACAAATGATAGTTTTTCACCTAAGGCCTTGTGTATACTGTCGGGTCATATTAAATTACTTTATAAACGTGTTGCTCGCATTGGCTACGATGAAAGGCTGTCTTTGGAGGAACACGAAAAGGAGTTGAATAGATGTGTGGCAGATCAAATGCGTTTGTATGAGTAAGTTACCATTTGAAAGAGTCAAAGCGTATAGCAAAAATTATAGCACATTAGTAAAAATTCCATTTTCACTTAAAAAGTAATCGAAATAAAGCTTGGACATCAAAGGAAATTGTTATCTTTATCGACTGTAAGTTTTTAAGGCTCTAGGAAATATCGCCAATTTTTAAACCATTTCCCGTTTTTTTAATTTTGGTAAATTTTAGTCGAAATCCATAAAAAATTACTGTAAACAAATTTTTGTTTTGTTTTTGGTCTTCACATCTACCTAATAACAGTTAGATATTAAGTGTAAATATATATTTTTTTAATGACAATGTGGGCCGTGAAAACTGCTCAATCCTTTCGCCAAACTGTTTTAATGCATTTTTAAAAGGCTGGGTATACCTTTTGCTACAGGCGAGCAATTTTAACCAAAAAATCGCTAGTTTGGTAATGAAAGGACAAGACACTCTTCAATTAAATTTTTAACTGTATACTTATAATCTATTTTTCTATATAAATAAATATTAAATTTTGCAAAATAACAATTGACTTTTGAGTGAATTTTCATATGGACAGTGGGGTGGACCTTCATTATATGGAGGAAAAAAAAAGTGTTTAAACTCTCGGCCGCACCACTAGAAATATGTGAATAGCCAAAAAACTGAGAAATAAAAAGTTTTGGGCGAATCAAAAAACATTTAGAGGTGGCTCAACGCGATTGAAAATTTCAAGTGCGTTTATATGGGGAAAATGTGACTTTTTTTTTTTTCAGATTTTACGAAAATTTCGTTCTATGGTTTAATTTTTCCTACAAATTGTTATATAATTTTAGATCAGTATTAAATTATCTTTTTGAAAAGCTATAAAACTTCAAAATCGAATAAAAACTCGCCAAGAAATAGAAAATGCCCCAGACCACTTTTGTGCCAAAAAAAAAAAAAAAAATAGACCATGAAATTTGATGGAATTTTTTTCAACTTTGAGAAATTGATTAAAGCCAATAATTTTTTTTGGTCTCTACACCTATAAGTACTCAGATATGAAGTATTGTTTTATTACCGCGTTGTCGTTGTTAACCTATTGCGCATTGAGACCGAAAAAGGGGAATTTTTTTTTTGATAAAATTTTGAAAACTCCTTTTTCAAGTTTTAAAAAATTTTCTTAAACAGAATTGAAAAAAAAGGTTTTATCACTTTAAGGTTTTGTTAAATACATATTACAGATTAACTGTGTGAATTTTTAAGTAAATCCCTATGTCAGACTTTTTTTGACAAGGTTTTTATTTTTGCGGATTTCGAGAAAATTGGATTTTTGTGAAATATTCTGTAAATGCATTCTTTCTAAATACTTTGTATAAAAAAATTCATCTGTTTTCTACTTTTAAATGATATATTTTCTCATAACAGCCTAGGAATTCCGGAAAAAATTATATGGCCCCATTATCCGTTTTGGACTCGGGGTCACATATGACCCCAAGCTAATAAAAGACAATTTATTCAAAAAATTCAAATATTTTGTATGTTTTAGATGCGATGCTTAAAATATTATAAACCAAACGTGTAAGACTTCCATGCTAACAATTTGGAATAAGTCGAACAACGTTAACCCATTCCTTGCCGATCCCAAACTTTGAATTTTGGCATATTTTAAAAAATTAATTGTTCTAGTAAACTAGTTGAGACCCTTACTATGGGGTTGAGAAATAAAATTATGCTGTATTTTACGAAAACTAACCCTTATGTGCTCCTAGGTTTAAAATGATCAAAAATTCAGCAGAATTTGCAAAATATTTGAATTTTTTGACTTGATCGTCATATAATAGCTTGGGGTCATTTGTGGCACCAAGTTCAAATGGGTTAATGACGTCAAATTATAAAATCATCAAATCCTAAAAATCTGAAAAATATATTTCCCAACCCATAGTATGGGTTTCATCTAGTCTACTAGAACAATTAATTGGTTAAAAGTTTTTTTTTTTATTTTTAATCGCGAGCAATAAGCAGATAATTACACCAAAGATATATCACAATGGATTATTTTGATCACAGAAGCGCTGAAGGGTTAAATAAATAAAAATTAATCGAATTATTTTTCTGAAATTCTAAATAGTGGTTTCATCGAATTTAATAGAAAAACTCGTTTTCGGTAATTTTTATTTAAAAATATCTTAAAATCCAAATCTGGCCTTGGTAAATAATGGGTTAACGGTCTCGGATTTATCCCAAATTTTAGGAACGGAAGTCTTGCACATTCTGTTATTATATTTTAAGCGCCGCATCTAAAAATTCAATAGAACTTACAAAATATTCGAATTTTTTGAATAAATTGTCTTTTATTAATTGGGTCATATTATTTTTTTTCGAAATCCTAGGCGATTAAGATAATATAAAACATTTAAAAGTAGAAAAGTGATGAATTTTTGATACAAAGTATTTAGAAAGAGTACATTTACAGAATATTTTACAAAAATCACATTTTTCTCGAAATCCGCAAAAATAAAATCCTTGCCAAAAAAAATTCTGGCATAGGGATTTACCTAAAAATTCACACAGTTAATCTCTAACATGCATTTAACAAGATCTTAAAGAGCCAGATCAATTTTTTATTTTTGTTTAAGAAAATTTTTCAAAACTTGAAAAAGGAGTTTTAAAAATTTTATCAAAAAAAAATTTCCCACTTTCGGTCTCAATGAGCAATAGGTTAGCAACGTGGTAATAAAACAATACTTCATATATGAGTACTTATAAATATAGAGACCAAAAAGAAATGATGGCTTTGATCAATTTCGCAAGGTTGAAAAAAATGCCATCAAATTTCATGGCCTAGATTTTTTTTTTGTCACAAAAGTGGTCTGGGGCATTTGCTATTTCTTGGCTAGTTTTTATTCGATTTTTAAGTCTTATAGCTTTTTGAAAAGATAATCTAATACTGATCGCGAATTATATAACTATTTGTCGGAAGAATTGAACTGTAGAGTAAAATTTTCGTAAAATCTGAAATAAGTCATATATTCCCCGTATAAACACACTTGAAATTTTCAATCGCGTTGAGCCACCTCTAAATGCTTTTTTGATTGTCCCAAAACTTTGTATTTCTCAGTTTTTTTTGCTATTCGCATATTTCTGGGGGTACGACCGAGAGTTTGAACACCTTTTTTTTTATTAAGGGCCACCCTAATGGCTTAATTTTTTGACGCTTTTTTTTTAACATTTTTCATAATTTTGAGCCCATTTTTCATATTTTTGGGCAACATTTTTTTTTTGCGATTTTTAAATTTTTTTTGGGTAATTTTTCATTATTTTTTGCCGATTTTTCTTTGGGCCAATTTTAAAACTTTCATAGAAATTTTTCGTTTCCATTAAGAGTTTATACCCCACGAACAGCAAGGCATACTCAAAGTATTGATACATGCAAAGCACGGACTTGCAGATTTTGAATACTTTTACAAAACGGCTTTCTCGGTACTCGTTGCGAAAGGTTAGAAACTGCTTGTGAAACAATATATAGAGTGTATTTTTTATCGGGTTTAAAATTGTAAATGTAATTTGAAATTGGCTGCCAATTGACATGTCCATTTCTCCATCTTGTTGAAACCACATCTCTTCCGGATCAATGTCTTCCATATTTACAAAAAAAAAAATCATTGATCAGGGTGCGGTAACGATCTCTCTTGCCCATAACGCGAGCTCTTGCTTCATTTTAGAAGATGACACCACCAGCGTGTAAACCTTACCAGGTGGTTAATTTTTCTGGATGTAATAGGCTCTCTAGGATCAGTTGTGGATTGGTCTCCCTCCATGTGCGACAATTTTGTCTATTAGCAAACCCATTAAGCCAAAAATGAGCCTCAGTTTCCAACTGAAATAACGACGCCTATGATTGTCTCGTGGCTGTAATTCCTGCTCCAGCTGGATTTTATATGGGTGAAGGCCAGGATCTTTATGCAAAATTTTCTACGTAGTGGAAGGACAGAGCCCCAAATGTAGCAATTGTTTCGAATGCTTTGGTGTTGTTGTATCACAAAAAAAAAAAAAAAAATGATAATATAGTTTGAGATTCGGCACCACTGCTGTAAAACTGGCATCAGCATCGAAAAAGCAATTTTTTCTGAAAAAGTAATTTTGTTATGAAGAAGTGCTTTTTAAAGCAAATTTATATTTTTAAGGAAATTTAGTTTTAAAGAAGAGGTTTTTTTTTGAGAAAGGGTACGCTGTTAGAAAAAGTATTTGTTAAAGAAAGCTACTTTTTAAGAATTTTTTTTAAAGAAAATTTGCTTATTTTACTTTTTTTCACAAAAACCTGTTTTATGTAAATGTACTTTTTTAGATAAAGGGTTCCCTTTATTAAAAAAAAAGTTATTTAATTCAGAAAAGATACTTATTACTAGTACTAATAGTACTTTCTTTTAAGAAAAATTTTGTTTTATTTAGAAAATGTTTAGGAATATATACTTTTTAACGAAAAGGTACTTCTTTTTCGAAACAGCAACCCTTTTAAGAGGAGGTAAAAAGTACCTTTTCGTACAAAAAAGAAAAGGTACTTTTTTTATTTAAAAAGGTACTTTTTAAAAAAAATTTACTTTTTTAAGAAAAATTACTTTTTAGAGAAAGTGTTTTCTTAAGAAAGACAATTTTTTAAGAAATGTATTTTTTTAAACATGAAGTTTTCTTTATGAAAAGGTGCTTTTTTAAGAAAGTTCCTTGTTTTGAAACATATTATTTTTTTTTACAAATTTACTTCTTTTTTTTACTTCTTTAAAAAAAAGTACTTTTTTTGCGAAAACGAAATTTTGTAAAAAAAGATACTTTACGAAAAATTTATTTTTCAAGAAAATTTAATTTGTAAGAAAAATTATTTTTTCTAAAAATGAGATAGTTAAGGAAAAGATTATTTTTAAGGGAACGGTATTTTTTAGAAAAAGCAACTCTTGTAAAGAAGGCATTTTTTGTAAGGAAAGGTAATTTTTGTGAAAATTTACTTAAAAAAGGTATTTTTTTTAAATACAGGTATTTCTTTAAATTTAATTTTTTAAACAAATGGTGCTCTTTGAATAAAACGTACTTATTTAATAAAGGCTACTCTTTTATTCAAAGCTACGTTTTGAAAAAAGGTATTATTTAAAAAAGTACTTTTCAATAAAAGGTACTTTATTTCATAAAATGTACATTTAAAAAAGGTACTTTTTAATACAAGGTACTTCCTAAATAAATGTTAATTTTTGAATAAAAGTCACTTTTTTAGGGATAAAATAATTTTTTAAGACTTTTTTAAGGTTTTTTAAGTAAAATGTTTTAGGAAAGGTATTTTTGAAAGAGTGCGTACTTTTTAAAGAACAGGTGCCTATTTGAGGATAGTATTATTTAAGATTAGGTATTTTTTTTAATTTACTTTTTAGAGAAAATGTGCTTTTTAAGAAAAGGTTCTTTCTTAAGAAAATTTATATGCTACTTTTTTTAAGAAAATTTCCTTTCTGAAGAAAAGCATGAGTTGAAGTAATAGGCAGAAGGATGCTGACGATGAACAAGTCGCTTTGTTCGAAAGTAGCTACTCCATCTAGCGCTGTCTTCAATTTTTTTCTAATATTTCTCTTACATTACAAAAATTATTATCTTTCTTTCATTAGAAAAATATATACATGATCTTAAACCGAACAATAAATGACTAATTATTGAAAATTTCTTATGTTAACAAAAGCAACTTTTTTAAGAAAGGTACTTTTTTTTAAGAAAATGTACTTTTTTAAGAAAAGCACCTTTTTTAATAAAAGGCAGATTTTGTAATGTTGTCCAAAATAAGTGACTGTGAAACAAAGCAACGGTACCTGAACATGGTAAGATAGTCATGAGACTTGTCGTGAAATTAGTGCATGCTCGGGTATTAATTCTACTCGCAAAATTTTTATATGGCATAAACAATGTTAAGTTAAAACGATTTCTTAGTGTTGGACAACACAATTTGGCAATAGCTCAAAAATAAGGTTCATCTCCATTTGTCCATGTTAAAAAAAAAAAATCGATTGTAGTGCTTCAAAGAACATCTATTAGATTGTTACAGATCATGAGTCATCGATCTATGTATATGAGACTGAAACTAAATAGCAGTCGACGCACAGTGGACCATATTTTGAGAAGGCGGCCAAAAATCATTTTTATACCCTATACCACTATGTGGTTTGGGTATAATGACTTTGTGCTGCTGTTTGTAACAACCAAAAATATTTGACCTAGACACATCTTTAATTATACCGATCGAATCAGAATCACTTTCTGAGTTGATTTAACAATGTCCGTCCGTCCGTCCGTCTGTGTGTCCATGTAAAGCTTGTAATCAAACTGCAGGTCGCAAATATGAATATATTTTGATGAAATTTGGTATATAAGCTTTCATCGGCCATGGGATGAACGCTATTGAAATTAGTGAGAATCGGTCCGTGTTCAGACCTAGCCCCCATACAAATTACCCATATGAAATCGACATAAATTGCCATAAGATCCAAATTGTCATATAGATCTTACTCAAATTGGGTTTGTATGCGTTCATTACATCCACTAATGAGTAGTCCAAAAATGATCCCTTTGACCCCATATAGAGCTGCTTCCCGATCTTCACTTAAATCTATTAAAAAACAAAAATATTGCACTGATTCTTCTCAAATTTTGTTTGTACATATTTTTGCAAAATACAAGAGACTTTACCAAACATGATCAGGATCGGTCCATTTTTGGACCTAGTCCCTTTATAGATATAGCATCCGATATGAACTTTTTCATATCTGCGGCCAAAAAAATTAATAAAAATCCCACTCAAATTTGGTTTTTGCTTATTTTCAATGTCCAGTTAGTTGGGCCTAAGAGATAGGGTTTCTAAACGCATGGTATAGGGTATCGTATAGTCGGTCTAGACCGACTATAATTTTCTTACTTGTTTTTTTGTTACCGATTTTAAAGTTATGTTATTCATTTGAAAGTAAATACTAGTAAAACTCGAGAGCCAAAAAATTGCGACTCTATCTCAACTATATCACAGCGTACAGGGTGTTCGAATATGGGCTTTCTCAGTATTTTGCTAAAATTAAAAATTTCTTTGTAAATTTTTATTTTTGATTGACTGTAACTTTTTTGATTTAAAAGATTTTGAAGTGAAATAAATTTTGTATAATTTTGTGGCTTCCATGCTATTAATGTTAAAAATATAAAATCACTGAGTCATTCCGAAATTTAAAAAAAATTTTTTTAAAAAAGGTCCAAATTTTCCGAAAATCTCCTACTTAATAGAGCATAACTCCTGCCAGTCAAAAGCAGTCAGAAAAAATCTTACACTCTTCTATAGTCCGAACCCTCCCCTATACTCCTTTACCACATTATACACCCGCCAGTTTCCGAAACAATTAAATAACAGGTAAATGGTAAAAAAAAAACTATTGCGACATAGCTCTTTAAGATATGAGCAGGTAGGGTGTGGGTTTTTTATGCTTCTAAAAGTGGTTATAAAAGATAAAAATTTGTAAATGGTAAAAAAAAAACTATTGCAGGTATGCTTCACCTTTTAAAAGGGGTTAGGGTGTGGGTTTTTTATGCTTCTAAAAGTGGTAATAAAAGATAAAAATTTTTATTTTACATAATTGCAAGAAAGAGTATTTATAATAATGTTTCCACAATTATTATTCATTACAATTTGTGCAATGGCTAAGTACTGTTACAGAGATCTGGCAGATATTTATTTTCAACGAAATGATGTAGACGATGTAATTTTGCACATAGTGAGCAACGACTTCTTTAAGAATTGTAACCTAGAAGACATTGAAATGCACAAATCACTAATTTTGCATCGAATTTGAAAAGACGGTACATTGAATGCTCTCATAGGAAGGAAGATGTACAAACGTTACCAAGACTGGTTAATAAAGGAACTTATTTTTGAGAGTGCATCTACAACTGCCAACGAATGTGGAAAAAAGGGTCGACCAGCAAAAGAAAGATCTCGAAGGCACAAGCTGGAGAATATCAATGAAGAAATTTCTCAGAGAATTATTAAGGATTCATTTTTGCACCAAAAAACATCAAGTCAATTAAGCCAACCCCCACCAGAAGACGATAGTTTTAAGGAAGCCTACGAATTTGGAATGTCCCCTCTTCATGCTAGAATACGTTTCGTGGAGCATATTCTTAAATTGGGTTATGATTTGGAATTTGGTCCGTTCGGCGAAACAGTGAGAAAAAACAAAGAAAATGAAGAAAAAAGAAAGCAAAAAAAAAAACAAATTCAACAAAAATATCTACAGCTAGGCCTCGTAATCGACCAACCAAAACAAGGGGAAGGAAACACAAATAATGGAAATACTGCAAGGAGATTTTTTTCCGATCCGGAAACTGCAGCATCTATCACAGGTGTAGATCATGAATTAATAAGACGATTCAAAATCATATTACGCCAATAAAACAGCTATACTTTATAATGAAAAATACTCTTGGAGATATATGCCATCCACAGTTCATAAAATTTTGTACCATGGGAAACAAATAATTCAAAACTATATGCTACCAATCGGAGCTTTATCTGAAGAAGCGCAAGAAAAAATGAACAAAGACTACAGATTCTTTCGCGAGCACAACACAAGGAAAATGTCCAGATGTTGTACTAATGAAGACCTTATCACTATTTTGTTGTGCACTTCAGATCCATATATATCCAACATTCGTCAAAAATGGAAAACTAACTCTATTGAATTAGACGAAGAAGCTAAACAACTTCTAGAAGATGAAAATCAAGGCTATTTAGAAGAAATTTTTACTAAAATTGGTTGATTTAAAGTACTTTTTCATTCACTAACAATAAGTTACACTTTTTTTTAAAATATTTAAAAAATTTTCTTGATTTAAAAATTTATATATTTTGTAAATTTACAATAAAAATTGTTATATTTCATTAATTTACCTTAAAAATTGATATAGAAATATTTAAAAAGACAATAAAAAAAAATTTACTAAAGCAAAAACATACGAGTTTTTCATTGAAACTTCTCTATCTTGAACCAATATAAGGTAGCTTTTACGTTCGCTGTTTAATAAATTATATTTTAACTCGGGATCTTTCAAAAAAAAAAAAAAAAAAAAACAACCTTTGGCCCTTTTGCACGTTAGGACTAAAAAGTTTACGCGGGCCAAAGTTTGGCATTTTCTGAAAAAATTAACTTAAAAAATTGTTAAAAAGTATTAGTTGTAAAATTAACTGAAAAAATAAGACATTATATTAAAAAAACCTTTTTTTTACCTTTTAACACTTCACTTTTGTACTAAAATTCAACTACAAATGAAAATGTATTTTAAACCCTCCGTAACTTTTTTTGTTTTCGGTCGAGAATTACGTTTTATAGAAAACTTAAAGGCTAAAGTCTCACCTACCAAACAAAGAAAACCGCACATCAAAATTTAAATCCAATCAAAAGTTATAGATTTTTGACCGCCTTCTCGTCAAATGGTCCACTGTGCGACGGTATATATCTTTCAAGGCATGTCTAATCAAACAAAAGTTGTTTGTAACAAAGCACTTTGAAACAAATGAACTCCGGTTTTTAGGAAAGCCCGGACATGTCTTCACTGTGCCATTAGAGCAGTGTAGATCGGTCTATTCAAAATCGTACATTACCACTTGTTTGTCAGAAATTATTGGAAAGATTAAGAAGCGCAACCGTCAAATGCCGATCATTATCCACCTCGACAATCTTAGGTCAGACAAGTGCATTAACTGTTCAGCTCGGATTTGGCAGCCAATAACTACCTTTTCTTATTTTTGCACATCAAGCTATTTCTTCGCTTCTAAAATTTTTGATTTCTTTCAACCGAAATTTTTTTTCCCTTTAAATCAAGTAAACCGCTTCTTTTTGTTTGTCTTTTCTTCCATTTTAGGCTTTATGACACCATCCAAAATATTATCTCATGGCCCATATTGCTACAACTGTTAATATCAGTAGCCAACGCCTGTGTTGCTATGGTCGTATTAGTATTTTTCGCAACAGATATATATAGCCGTGTTTATTACGTGTGTTATTTTATTGGCATGACTTTACAACTCTTCCCCGCCTGCTATTATGGAAGTGATTTTGTACTACTCTTCGAAAACTTACATTATGCTGTTTTCTCTTGCAATTGGACACATCAAACGAAGCGATTTAAACGACACATGATGATATTCACGGAAAGATCTTTACGTCGGACAATGGCAATGGCTGGTGGCATCTTTCCCATACATTTGGATACATTTTTTGTTACCTGTAAAGGGGCTTACTCTTTATTTGCTGTAGTACTCACAATGAAGTGAACTAAAGAAAACAAAGAAGTATCGGCATAATTAAAAAAAAATATATAATTTTTAAAGCAGATGTTAGAAGAATTTTCAAATATAAGGCACAATAACATGTTCACATATACACAATTAGATACTTAGCTAACTAACATGTTGTTAGTTTCCTAAAGTGTCGGAAAAAATAAATCTATATTCTCATGTATATTTTAGTCAACATTTATAAGTTTAGGCAACAAAATGCACTTTTTAAGTAATGGTAAATAAAAAATTTTTTTTTTTAAGAAAGATACTTTTTAAGAAAAATTGCCTTTTGCGTAAAGCCACTATTTAAGAAAATTTTATTTTTTTTAGAAAATGTTTTTTTTTAGAAAAAGATTTTTTTGAAAATGGTACTTTTTTGAGAAAATCCTCTTTTTTATATAAAGCAATTCTTTAATAAAAGGTACTTTTTGAATAAAAGTTAATTTAATGAATAGGGTTTTTTTAATAACAAGTACTGTGTTAATAAAATGTATTTTTTTTAAATTTACTTTTTTCATTAAAGGTACTTTTTTAATTATAGGTACTTTTGAATAAACGTTATTTTTTAAAAGGAGCTAATTTTTTTAATAAAAGGTACTTTTTCAATGAAAGGTACTTCTTTAATAAAAGGTACTTTTTTAATAAAGGGTACTTTTTTAATAAAAGGTACTTTTTAATCAAATGTACTTATTTAATAAAAGTTAATTTTTTAATAAAAGGTACTTTTTTAATAAAATTTAATTTTTTAATAAAATTTAATTTTTTAATAAAATGTACTTTTTTAATAAAAGGTACTTTTTTTATTAAAAGGTACTTTTTTAATAAAAGGTACTTTTTTAATAAAAGATACTTTTTTAATAAAAGGTACTTGTTTAATAAGGTACTATTTTAATAAAAGGTACTTTTTTAATAAAAGGTACTTTTTTAATAAAAGGTACTTTTTTAAAAAGAGGTAATTTTTTAATAAAAGGTATTTTTTTTAATAAAAGGTACTTTTTTAAAAAGAGGTAATTTTTTAATAAAAGGTATTTTTTTAAATAATAGTTGCTTTTATACTACAATATGCTTTTAAAAAAAATCCCTTTAAAAAAATGTAGTTCTTAATAAAATGTATTTTTTAATAAAGAGGGTGTTTTTTTAATAGAAGTTATTTTTATTAGTAAAAAGAACTTTTATAATACAAGGAAGTTTTTAAATGAATATAAATTTTTTTTATTTATTTATCAACACTCAGATGCAGTGCATTGGGTTGATCTCGGGAAAATAGGTTATGGGAAGGCGGACAGAGGGAGTAGTGTTTGTGGAAAAATTTTATTAGATTATAACTGTCAGGAAACACCTGTGCGGGGAGTTTATTCCACACACGGCTAGTTCGACTGATAAACAAATTCTCTCTGTAATGCGTTGTGCGGTCAACTGTACAATAGAACACAAACGGATGTGATCTACTAGAGAAGCGGGTAGAGCGAACCCAAACTCTGGCACTTGGAATAAGTTCGCTAATTTCAGAAGAACATTTCCCATGGTAGTATCTATTGAACAGTGCTACACAACCCACATTCCGACGATGTGCCAATGAATCAAGAGAGTTGGATACCCTACTGTCATTGATGAGCATCAACGCCCTCCTTTGCCCACGGTCCAGTAGCTCCAAAATAGACTTTGAAGCTCCTGCCGATATATGGGAGTTGTATTTCATTTTCGGTCGGATGTAAGTGGTATAGATTTTAAGGAGATCAGAAGGAATGAAGTAATTTTTGCACCGTTTAAGAAAACCAAGACACTTGAATGCTTCTTTCGACACTTGATAAGCATGCTCGTTCCAACGAACATCACATTTAATTCTCATGTCTTGAACATCAAGAGTATCCTCAATACCTATACCACCCATATATACAGATGACATTTTTGAATCCATGGCCTTATGGGTCAATATACGGCATTGAGACTTCAGCGTATTAAAATTAACCCTATTCGCTTTACCTCACTCGGAGATTGTTAACAGGTCTTGATTTTGCCCCTAACCTCTAAGAGGCTTGGCCTACAATTAAAGGAAAATTATTGACAAATGCTGCTGTCATCTGCGAAAGGGTATGTAGCGTTAAAAGTTTGACCAAGAAGGTCGTTCAGAAAGATAAGAAAAAGAGAAGGAGAAAGAATGGAACCTTGGGGTACCCCTGAATTAAGCTGAAACTCATGAGATGAGACCCCGTCAATAACAACACGTATTGTTCCGTCTCTGAGAAAACTCGATATAAATCGAGAGAAGTCATTAGCGACCCCAAATGAAATAAGCTTTGATATCAATGCACCGCTCTACACACGATCGAATGCCATGGGAATATCTAGACCACCAACCACTTTAGTTTCGCCAAAATTGCAAATGGATCGACTCCAGCGCTCAGAAAGTAGAGGTAACAGGTCTCCCACAGTTTTTAAATGAAAATAACCTTTTAACAAAATGTATTTTTTTTTCAATAAGAAGTACTTTTTTAATAAAATGTACTTTTCTAGCAAATGTACTTTTTTAATGAACGGTACTTTTATAACAAAAGCTGTTTTTTAATGAAGAGTACTTTTCTAAGAAAATTTTTTTTTTTTACGAAAAGTGTAATTAATAAGAAAATTACAAAAATTTTAGGTATTTTCGTGCTTTTTAATTAAAAAAAAAAATGTTAAATGCAATCAGCATAAAATAATCATGTACAATTAGATATTTTTTTATATGTCTATTAGCGATGCATACATATTTTTTTTAGCTTGTCGTTGTTCACACGTATAAAAAAATAACAAAAGCAACAAGCAATCCAAAATGTATATGCACAGTTTATACATATCGATATACACATGTTCGGAGTATCTTTACATTTTCGTACGTCATTCTTCAGCTATTAAGCCCAGGGAGGGTATTGGAGGGTATAATAAAAGATACTTTTTTATAAAAGATACTTTTTTATAAAAAGTACTTTTTACTTTCTTAATAAAAGTTACTTTTTTAATAAAAGGTATTTTCTAATAAAAGATACTTTTCTAATTAAAAACGATCAAAAGATAAAATATGTTTTTTAGTAAAAATTTCGTTTTTTAACGAAAGGTAATTTCTTAATAAATGATCATAAAAGGTACTTTTTAATAAGAGAAACTTTTTTAAAAAAATTAATTTTTTTTTAAATAAATACTACCTTTTCAATAAAATGTACTTATTATAAATATGTTGCTTATTCATTAAAATGTACTTTTTTGAAAATAATAGGTAGTTTTTCAACAAATGGTCCTGTACTTTTTTATTTTTTATTAAAAGGTACTTTTTATTTATTTCTTTATGAAAAGTGGTGGTGGAATCCACATATTACAACTCATGTCCCCATTGAAACTTTTTGTTAAAAAACTGAAAATGTTTTTCAATACAAAAAGAATGTTGTGTTTTTTAACTCCAACTGGAGTTATCACTTTTTTCACATACTGTTGGATATTAATAGAAAATGTATTAAAATGCCATTGAAAAGGTGTAAGGTATGCATAGCATGTATTTCAACTCCATCGAATACAATGTACTCGTACGTATGGCACATATCGAAAATGTTTTCAATGCATTATCCAGACAAAAGAGTCTTTTATTTAAGGCGATAAAACTTCACAATAACAAAAAACAAAACAAACTTGTTGTTTCGAACGTTACAATGATATGATGTGATTCTTTTCTATTTAAGTCAATGATGTTGTTTACGTACTATTATGTAGACAACGTACACATTTATTCTACACTATCTTGTGTTCTGTTCAAAGTACAACACTGTGCGGTTTTTTGA
This sequence comes from Cordilura impudica, assembly GCA_963682025.1. NCBI lineage: Eukaryota > Metazoa > Arthropoda > Insecta > Diptera > Scathophagidae > Cordilura > Cordilura impudica. Next base: position 61,253,835 of record OY821521.1, read on the forward strand.
AGAAGGAAAGATTTTAAAGAAATATTTAGTTTAATAACGTTTTATAATTTCTCGGTTTTTTCTAAGTTTTGATAAATATTTTTGAATATTGATTTTTTAAAAACAACAAAAAGGACTGTTAAATATGGAGGCGCCGAATTTTTTAAACCAGTTTTAATAACAAATGTTGGATACGGTGACCATTCTTAACCCTCAAGTCCTAGTACCACTTAAGACCAGTAATTATTATAGTTTTGTGTAAGTTATGTTTTAGTTTATAACTAGTATAGCCCAGCACTCGAAATTCGAGTGCAAATTCTGGAAAATATTATTTTTTCACTCAATTTTTGTGTTCCAATATTTTCAATCTATATATATAAAAAATTTATGAATATTTAAATGACCATAAAGGTATGTTAATCAATTTT
>OY821521.1:61254441-61311941 GCA_963682025.1 Cordilura impudica
TAAAAATTAAAAATTAAAAATTAAAAATTAAAAATTAAAAATTAAAAATTAAAAATTAAAAATTAAAAATTAAAAATTAAAAATTAAAAATTAAAAATTAAAAATTAAAAATTAAAAATTAAAAATTAAAAATTAAAATTTAAAAATTAAAAATTGAAAATTAAAAATTAAAAATTAAAAATTAAAAATTAAAAATTAAAAATTTAAAATTTAAAATTTAAAATTGAAAATTAAAAATTAAAAATTAAAAATTAAAAATTAAAAATTAAAAATTAAAAATTAAAAATTAAAAATTAAAAATTAAAAATTAAAAATTAAAAATTAAAAATTAAAAATTAAAAATTAAAAATTAAAAATTAAAAATTAAAAATTAAAAATTAAAAATTAAAAATTAAAAATTAAAAATTAAAAATTAAAAATTAAAAATTAAAAATTAAAACTTAAAAATTAAAAATTGAAAATTAAAAATTAAAAACTAAAAATTAAAAATTAAAAATTAAAAATTAAAAATTAAAAATTAAAAATTAAAAATTAAAAATTAAAAATTAAAAATTAATAATTAAAAATTAAAAATTAAAAATTAAAAATTAAAAATTAAAAATTAAAAATTAAAAATTAAAAATTAAAAATTAAAAATTACAAATTAAAAATTAAAAATTAAAAATTAAAAATTAAAAATTAAAAATTAAAAATTAAAAATTAAAAATTAAAAATTAAAAATTAAAAAATAAAAATTAAAAATTAAAAATTAAAAATTAAAAATTAAAAATTAAAAATTAAAAATTAAAAATTAAAAATTAAAAATTAAAAATTAAAAATTAAAAATTAAAAATTAAAAATTAAAAATTAAAAATTAAAAATTAAAAATTAAAAATTAAAAATTAAAAATTAAAAATTAAAAATTAAAAATTAAAAATTAAAAATTAAAAATTAAAAATTAAAAATTAAAAATTAAAAATTAAAAATTAAAAAATAAAATTAAAAATTAAAAATTAAAAATTAAAAATTAAAAATTAAAAATTAAAAATTAAAAATTAAAAATTAAAAATTAAAAATAAAAATTAAAAATTAAAAATTTAAAATTAAAAATTAAAAATTGAAAATTAAAAATTGAAAATTAAAAATTAAAAATTAAAAATTAAAAATTAAAAATTAAAAATTAAAAATTAAAAATTAAAAATTAAAAATTAAAAATTAAAAATTAAAAATTAAAAATTAAAAATTAAAAATTAAAAATTAAAAATTAAAAATTAAAAATTAAAAATTAAAAATTAAAAATTAAAAATTAAAAATTAAAAATTAAAAATTAAAAATTAAAAATTAAAAATTAAAAATTAAAAATTAAAAATTAAAAATTAAAAATTAAAAATTAAAAATTAAAAATTAAAAATTAAAAATTAAAAATTAAAAAATAAAAAATAAAAATTAAAAATTAAAAATTAAAAATTAAAAATTAAAAATTAAAAATTAAAAATTAAAAATTAAAAATTAAAAATTAAAAATTAAAAATTAAAAATTAAAAATTAAAAATTAAAAATTAAAAATTAAAAATTAAAAATTAAAAATTAAAAATTAAAAATTAAAAATTAAAAATTAAAAATTAAAAATTAAAAATTAAAAATTAAAAATTAAAAATTAAAAATTAAAAATTAAAAATTAAAAATTAAAAATTAAAAATTAAAAATTAAAAATTAAAAATTAAAAATTAAAAATTAAAAATTAAAAATTAAAAATTAAAAATTAAAAATTAAAAATTAAAAATTAAAAATTAAAAATTAAAAATTAAAAATTAAAAATTAAAAATTAAAAATTAAAAATTAAAAATTAAAAATTAAAAATTAAAAATTAAAAATTAAAAATTAAAAATTAAAAATTAAAAATTAAAAATTAAAAATTAAAAATTAAAAATTAAAAATTAAAAATTAAAAATTAAAAATTAAAAATTAAAAATTAAAAATTAAAAATTAAAAATTAAAGATGTTCTTTTTCAGAAAAAGGTTTTTGGAAAATGATAATTTTTTAAGGAATGGTACTTGTATATGAGGCACTTCTTTAATAAAACGTACTTTTTGAATAAAAGTTAATTTAATAAACGGTGTACTTTGTACTAAAATGTACTTTTTTTTTTTTAAAAAATGTGCTTTTTTAATTAAAGGTACTTTTTTAGATGTATGTACTTATTGAATAAACAGTACTTTTTTAAAAAGAGGGAATTTTTTAATAAAAATAAAAGGTATTATTTTAATAAAAGGTACTTTTATAAGAAAGGGTACTTTTCTAAGGAAATATACTTTTTTACGAAAATGCATTTTATTAAGAAAAGTTCTTTTTTAATTAAAGGTACTTTTTAATATAAACCATTTTTCAATAAAAGGGTACTTTTCAATAAAAAGTTGTTTTTTTTTAATAAAAGTTACTTTTTAAATAAAAGGCAATTGCTAATAAAAATTTACTTTTTAATAAATGGTTGTGTTTGTAATTAAATACACTTTTTTAGTAAAAGGTCCTTTTTTTGTGTAAAAAGTTGTTTTTTAATAAATGGTATTTTTTAATAAAATAAATTATTATAACATTATACTATACTAACTATATAAACTATTATAAACTTTATAACAAAATGACTATTATCAAAATTTTAAGATTCGAAAATATTGGCCATTTTTAATAGTTATTAATAAAAATTGATTCATAACTATTATTATGAACAACTTAAAAAAAGTTAAAAAATAATAATTGGAGCATAACTATTATTATCCAATTAGTATATTTGTTATTGTTCTATAATAGTTCTGAACAACTATTTCTTATTTAGTTTCTTATTTAGTTATTAAGCATTACTACTATTTTTTAATTTTTTTTTTTTAAATTGGATTTTAATAGTTAAAGCAATTTTTCGAGAATAACTATTATTGGATTTTTTTTGCAATCATTTTTTGATAAAAATCAGCGTATGACGTTATTGCTTTGTTGTTGTTTTTGGTTCATATAAAAATTAAAAATACGTCACAGAAGTGTTAAAAGTTAAACTAATGTCGTTTTCTTTTCTGAAAAAAAAATGTCGCATTTTATTTGCACTTTTTCGAAAAGTGTATTTTTTTTTTATATATTGTGAATTAAGAGCAACTGTATCTTACACATCAATCGAAAGGTCTCAAAGTCGAGGCCTTGTAAATCGCAAAAAATTTCAGCCATTTACTTCTTCCAGGTTATAGTGCGTGAATATTTTCCCATTGTTCCCTTTATTTTATATTGCATTTTATGAATACAGCACGTTGAGACCTTTCGATTGATGTATAAGAAAGATAAGGTTGCTCTTAATTCAGAATATATATAAAAAAAAATACACTTTTCGAAAAAAGTGCAAATAAAATGCGACATTTTTTTCAGAAATGAAAACGGCATAATAGTAGAGATGGAGTGCATTTTGACTGAAAAATTTTTTTTTATATATTTTTATAACATGATGAAAACCAGTGTCTAATGTAATGTGTAGTGTAATGAAAAATGTAATGTATAAACAAAAGCGTAATTTTTAATTTTAAACTCTTCCCTGTCGCAGATCTGGCTGGCATGCTTACATGTTGGTTTTTTAACATTGCTAAAAAAGCAGATGTGTCAATTTGTAAGATTTGTTCTGCAAAATTTATTGACGAAAATTTTACGAATTTGAAAAGACACATGGTTATATCTCATTATGAGTTATATAAAAATGAAGTGGGAGAAGAAAGTACTATGACTAAAAAGAAGGGCGTCGAACAAGAAGAACAGATATTTAGTATTAAAATGTCGAAAAAAGGAGAATGCTTGCTTGGAATTGTCGACAACACAATCACAGCCTTTGGTTTTTTGAGTACATCGCGTTTAGATAAAGATAGATGAATCCACTTATCAAATTACCTCATCTTTGCTAAGAGAATCCTTGTCTCAAATAGAGGATGAGTCAGATAATGAAACATGTTGTGAAATTATGGCCGCTTATGCTGAAATTGAAAATTTTAAACCAAAAAAGGGTGATGTCGATATTAGCTTGCTAAGCTACTGGTATCAACATAAATTCACCCTTCCGTTTTGAAAGCAGTTGGCACCAATTGGTCATTCTGTTTCTGTGACTCAAGTAACCGTTGAAAGAGTGTTTTCAGCTTTGCATCAAATTTTAGCTGACCAGAGATGTAATTTAGCTGACGATAAACTAGCAACAAAAATGTTTGTAAAATTAATTAATTTCTAATTTAACCTTTTCTTTGAATCTTGATTTTTCTTTTTTGAGTGTAGATTTAAATTCAACTTAAAAAAAATTAAATAAAAACTTTTTTTATTTACATAAATATGTGTATAAATATTACTAAATGTAGTTTCTTTCAAACATAGGTAGGTTAAATTCGTTTATAAAATTTTTGTAAAATTTGTAAAAATAATTATTACAGCGTAATTATTATAAGCAATTTTATAATTTATTTCTTATGCGCAACTATTAAAAAACAATTTTTAAATATGTTGAAAAATTATATATTGTTGACCTTTTAATTTGTTTGGTATTAAAATGTTCGGCATGAGGTCATTACGAAATAAAAAAAAAATTATAAAAAAATTGTTAACGACCAACTTTGTTTGTCATCCTCAGAGAAATCTGTAACAAAAAAAAAAAAAAACAATATAAATAACACAAAAGCACAAAAATAGTAAACATCAAGTAGGAAAATTATAATCGGTCTAGACCGACTATACGATACTCTATACCATGCGTTTAGAAACCCTATCTCTTAGGTCCAACTAACTGGACATTGAAAATAAGCAAAAACCAAATTTGAGTGGGATTTTTATTAATTTTTTTGTCTGCAGATGTGAAAAAGTTCATATCGGATGCTATATCTATAAAGGGACTAGGTCCAAAAATGGACCGATCCTGATCATGTTTGGTAAAGTCTCTTGTATTTTGCAAAAATATGTACAAACAAAATTTGAGAAGAATAAGTGCAATATTTTTGTTTTTTAATAGATTTAAGTGAAGATCGGGAAGCATCTCTGTATGGGGTCAAAGGGATCATTTTTGGACTACTCATTAGTGGATGTAATGAATGCATACAAACCCAATTTGAGTAAGATCTATATGACAATTTGCATCTTATGGCAATTTATGTCGATTTCATATGGGTAATTTGTATGGGGGCTAGGTCTGAACATCGACCGATTCTCAACAATTTCAATAGCGTTCATCCCATGGCCGATAAAAGTTTATATACCAAATTTCATCAAAATATATTCATATTTGCGACCTGCAGTTTGATTACAAGCTTTACATGGACACACAGACGGACGGACGGACGGACATTGTTAAATCAACTCAGAAAGTGATTCTGATTCGATCGGTATAATTAAAGATGGGTCTAGGTCAAATATTTTTGGTTGTTACAAACAGCAGCACAAAGTCATTATACCCAAACCACATAGGGTATAAAAAATGTTTTAACAGAAATGAAAATAATTACATTTTTCTTAAAAATAATTATGTGGTATCGTCCTAGTGTTGATTTTTGTCAAACTAATATTTACTTAAACTTTCTATGTTGTCTTATTGTGTGTCGATATATTTGAGCACATTTCTCAGTTTCGCTCTTGTAATTTAGTCTCTTTTCAGAAGGTACATCAATAATATGTAGCATTTCTAAAGTAAACCTTCTCCCATTGTTAGTCTCTTCTTTTAATATTTCAACTTATTTCTTCTTAAATATTTATCAAAAAATAATAGTTATCATTAAGAAATATATTTTTACTTATCGATAACTACTATCATTTCAGAAAAATAATATTACTCATAAAATAGTAGTTATGAGTTAATGAAAAACATAAAAATTGCCTAGAAATAATTATGACTTAAGGAATTCGGCATAAAATGTATAATAGTTAAGTCCTGTAAAAAGTTTTTTTGAGTAAAAATTACTTTATAAATAAAAGGCACTTGCTAACAAAAATTCACTTTTTAGTAAATGGTAGTGTTTTTAATAAAACTAGCAGATTCCAGCCCTCGAAATTCGAGTGCAAATTCTAGGAAATTTTATTTTTTTTTATTAAATATGGTATGCTAATCAATTATAGACAATTCACAAATCAACACAAAAAACAAACTCATTTTTATTACAAACACATTAACAAATTTAATAAACACACACATAACATTGTATAATTATACCCTATACCACTATGTGGTTTGGGTATAATGACTTTGTGTTGCTGTTTATAACAACCAAAAATATTTGACCTAGACCCATCTTTAATTATACCGATCGAATCAGAATCACTTTTTGAGTTGATTTAACAATGTCCGTCCGTCCTTCCGTCCGTCCGTCCGTCTGTGTGTCCATGTAAACCTTGTAATCAAACTGCAGGTCGCAACTATGAATATATTTTGATGAACTTTGGTATATAAGCTGTCATCGGCCGTGGGATGGACGCTATTGAAATTGGTGAGAATCGGTCCATGTTCAGACCTAGCCCCCATACAAATGACCCCTATAAAATCGACATAAATTGACATAAGATCCAAATTGTCGTATAGATCTTAGTCAAATTGGGTTTGAATGTGTTTATTACATCCATTTATGAATAGTCCAAAAACGATTCCTATGTGACTACTCTTAGTCATAGGCCCCATATAGAGCTGCTTCCCTATATTCACTTTAATCTACCAAAAAACAAAAATATTGCACTGATTCATCTCAAATTTTGTTTGTATTTTCGCAAAATACAAGAGACTTTACCAACCATGGTCAGGATCGGGCCATTTTTGGACCTAGTCCCCATATAGATAGCATCCGATATGAACTTTTTCATATCTGCAGCCAAAAAAATTAATAAAAATGCCACTCAAAATTGGTTTATGCTTATTTTCTATATCCAATTAGTTGGGCCTAAGAGATAGGGTCTCTAAACGTATAGTATAGGGTATCGTATAGTCGGTCTAGACCGACTGTAATTTTCTTACTTGTTTTTTGTATGTGTTAGTAGCAACTATAAATGCAATTTATTCAAAATAAAGGAAAAAATTTAAAAATTTGTAAATCTGCAAAACGGCTAAAAAGAAATACCTTTCAAATAGTATACTTTGGTCAAAATCGGGATAAAACGGTAGAGCAAAACATCGGTCACAAGAATAGCCTAGCCTATTAATATTATAGGTACACGTTTTTAATAAAAGGTACTTTACAGTAAAAAAGTAGTTTTTTAATAAATGTTATTTTTTAATAAAAGGCATTTTTTTTAATAATAGGTACTTTGTTAATATATATATAATTTTAAAAAAAAGTGTTTTTTTTAATAAAAGATACCTTTTTAGCATCATTTATTTTTTTATTGACTTTTTGAATAAGGGTACTTTTTTAGTAAAATGTGTTTTTTTAAAATTAAATTAATTCAATGTACTTTTTTTATAAAAGGCTAGAATTTACATAATCATGGCTAAACTTTTTATAATGATAGCACAGTGATACAAAAAGGAATGAAACATAGATGTCCTGGGATGCGATACTTTTTTCTGGTAGGTCTTGTCAAATACAACAAGACTCTGTCCTTGAAATTTGCGAAACACCTCAAAATCTTGAGCTACATATAAAATTACCGCTTTTGAATTTCTCAGCGGATTTGGAAAGAAGAAATTGAGGCCTTTCGTTGATCTAAATGCGATATTTAAGTAATAATGAGACATCTGTGCTTCTTCGTCCAACAAACAAATTTTTTTCTTAATTCTCTATTTTTCACCGTTGAAGATGTTATTACACATTTTTGATGTGTAAACAAACATACGCGTAAGGGGGTAAATTTCTATTTCACAATACAGTTACAGTCACAACAAGTAAGAAAATTACGATACCCTATACCATGCGTTTAGAAACCCTATCTCTTAGGCCCAACTAACTGAACATAGAAAATAAGCAAAAACAAAATTTGAGTGGGATTTTTATTAATTTTTTTGGCTGCAGATATGAAAAAGTTCATATCGGATGGTATATCTATATAGGGACTATGTCCAAAAATGGACCGATCCTGATCATGTTTGGTAAAGTCTCTTGTATTTTGCAAAAATATATACAAACAAAATTTGAGAAGAATCAGTGCAATATTTTTGTTTTTTAATAGATTTAAGTGAATATCGGGAAGCAGCTCTATATGGGGTCAAAGGAATCATTTTTGGACTACTCATTAATGGATGTAATGAACGCAGACAAACCCAATTTGAGTAAGATCTATATGACAATTTGGATCTTATGGCAATTTATGTCGATTTCATATAGGTAATTTGTATGGGGGCTAGGTCTGAACATGGACCAATTCTCACCAATTTCAATAGCGTTCATCTCATGGCCGATTAAAGCTTATATACCAAATTTCATCAAAATATATTCATATTTGCGACCTGCAGTTTGATTACAAGGTTTACATGGACACACAGACGGACGGACGGACGGACGGAGGGACGGACGGACATTGTTAAATCAACTCAAAAAGTGATTCTGATTCGATCGGTATAATTAAAGATGGGTCTAGGTCAAATATTTTTGGTTGTTACAAACAGCAGCACAAAGTCATTATACCCAAACCACATAGTGGTATATTGTATAAAAACAGCGTAACATGTAAGACCTAAGACAAAATCCGTGTGACTTATGATTGTATTGGTGAAAAAATTATGATATGTAATAACCTGTTTGAAAATGAAAAATAAAAAATGAAAAATAAAAAGTGAAAAATTAAAAATAAGAAATGAAAAATATAAAATGAAAAATGAAAAGTGAACAATAAAAAATGAAAATGAATAATGAAAAATGAAAAATGAAAAACGAGAAAAGAACAATAAAAAATGAAAAATAAAAAATGAAAAATAAAAAATGAAAAATGAAAAATGAAAAATAAAAAAAGAATAATTAAAAATGAAAAACTAACAATGAAAAATAAAAAATTAAAAACGAAAACCGAAAAATTAAAGATGAAAAATGAATGAAAAGCTAAAAATAAAAAATGAAAACTGAAAAATTAAAATTAAAAAAAGAAAAATAAGAAAAAAGAAAAATTAAAAACTAAAATAGAGAAATTAAAAACGAAACAAGATGACTAAAAAATTAAAAAATGAAAAATAAGAAATGGAAAATGAAAAACGAAAAATGAAAAATATAAAGCGAAAAATAACAGTTAACCGGTGGAAATAATAAATATTTTTATATTAGCAGAGCCCCTGCAGGAAGTGTCATAAAAAATCTTTAATTACTAGATGGTTACACATCTCCCCTGTGATCGGACTTCATGATTTTTTATTTAGGAACCGTTTAATATATGAATTTACTATAAAATTATGTTTATTTATAAGTAAAATGTAGGCTTGGTTTAAAAAATCCGTTAGAAATTGACTGAGTTATTAAACTTTTAATAAAAACAAAATTTTGGAAAAAAGGCATGAGTAGTTAAACGATTGCAGTCATTGTAAACCATCAATATAAAAGTTCTTAGGCAGAAACTAAAAACTACCTTTTCAATAAAATGTACTTATTTTAAATATGTTACTTATTCAATAAAATGTACTTTTTTGAATATAATAGGTTGTTTTTCAATAAATGGTCCTGTACATTTTTGTTTTTTTTCTATTAAAATGGACTTTTTAATAAAAGGTATTTTTTCAAGAAAAGTGGTGGGGGAATCCATATATTACAACTCATGTCCTCATTCAAAGTTTTTGTTAAAAAACTAAAGATGTTTTCAATACAAAAAGAATGTTGTGTTTTTTAGAACTTTTGGATATTTTCTCCAACTAGAGTTATCACTTTTTTCACAGACTGTTGGATATTAATAGAAAATGTATTAAAATGCCATTGAAAAGGTGTAAGGTATGCATAGCATGTACTTTAACTCCATCGAATACAATGTACTGGTACGTATGGCACATATCGAAAATGTTTTCAATGCATTATCCAGACAAAAGAGTCTTTTAGTTAAGGCGATAAAACTTCACAATAACAAAAAACAAAACAAACTTGTTGTTTCGAACGTTACAATGATATGATGTGATTCTTTTCTATTTAAGTCAATGATGTTGTTTACGTACTATTATGTAGACACTATCTTCTGTTCTGTTCAAAGTAATACACTGTGCGTTTTTTTGAAGAAGGAAAGATTTTAAAGAAATATCTAGTTTAATAACATATTATAAATTCTCGGCTTTTTTGAAGTTTTGATAAATATTTTTGATAACAAATGTTGGCTACGGTGACCATTCCTAACCTTTAAGTCCTAATAACACTTAAGACCAGTATTTATTATAGTATTTATTTTAGTTATGTTGTAATTTATAACTAGTATAGCCCAGCACTCGAAATTCGAATGCAAATTCCAGGAAATATTATATTTTCATTCAATTTTTGTCTTCCAATGTTTTTTTAATCTCTATATATGGGGAGTTTCATGTCAAGTGCACCAACTTTTGAAACCGATGTCCTCCGATCGGGATGAATTTGCACCAAGGTTAGTTCTATTGGATAGTAGTTTAGACAGAATTTTTCAACAAGATCGGTCAAGATCTCTCTGAGTTAGAGGAGATCAAAATTTGAAATTTTGGCCAAACAGGTTTTTTTTCTCATCCATGTAACTTATTACCTATTGTTCTTAGAAAATTTTCTCCCAAATAGTTTAGATAGCTATTTCTTCAATATTTCGGAAAAAATACTAAAAAAAAAAAAATTTAGACTTTTTTTTTTGCTAAATCAAAGCATTTTTTGCTTTTTTTTTTCAAAAAGGGCATTTTTTTATAAGAAAGCTTAGGATTTTTTCTTTAAGAGATTTTTGGTCGCTTAGTGGGATGGGAGTGGGATAACTATCAAAATAAATGTTTTGTAACTCAAGACAACGGTTTTTCAATTTTTCACAAATGCACTATTTTGAATTTGTTCCTATTTGTATGAAAAACCATACAAATAAAACTTATACTGAGAAACTAGACAAATTAACCTTTCCGAAGGTATGTAACATACCTAACTAAAATTTCATACCCTCGATACTGTAATACCCAGAATATGTTAACCTCAGAAAAAAAAATCACGTTTTTCTATAGAAATGTTGAAAAATTATTATTTTTTTATTTATTTGTAATAATAATTAAATTAATATATAATAATAATAATATTAAAAATAAAAAGATAAATAATTTAATAAAATTTAATCTTAATTACATTAGATCCATTTATATCATAACTATTTTTATACTTAATTTATTGTAGCTGATTAAGTATTTAAGTCTTGTAAATTTTTAAATACCCAGTCTTTCATCCAGCTTTTTTGTCGCCTTTATTTACTGCGTTTTTTTGTCAATCCTTTCTTGGCGTTACTAGGTTCAGCTGTTGATTTCGCTGCTGGTTTATTTGTTGTCTTTGGAAAGAAATCGCATTGAGTAGAGGCAGAAAACTTTTTCAACTTGGGTCTTCCATCGACAAGCGGTATAAAAGCATGGTATTGAGCGGTGCCATCGATTGTTACTGCAGCATCGAATCTGCTCTTCAGTGTTTTCAATGTTTCCTGATAATCCTCTTTGCTACTAAAAACTATTTTAGTTTCTTTACAATAACTCTTTGCCCAATGGAATAAAGCAGTCGCATCTAATATGCGATCTTGATGAGAGCACTGGAGGCTATACTTCGCTGCATTTCTTTTAAGGTTTGCTCCAATACCAATCACATGCTCCTTTACCATGAGCAGTAGAATGAAAATGCCACTCAGCTGGCATTCCAAAATCTTTTTCATGGGCCATAAGATTTGCCAAGCTACTTTTGTTTATAAAATGTTGACGAGCTCCGTCCGAAACGTAGTATACCTTCTTTACTGTAAATTTAGATTAGAGAAATTTTAGTATTCTCTTCTGGTACTCATAAACTGCAACGGTATCATGTTTTAAATCGTCAGATATGATTGCCATACTTTTGTGTTCCAGTTTTTCATCTTTCATGTAGTAAATAAGTACTGTGAATATAGTTGCTTGGTCGTTATTGAAGTGGAATGCTTGTATGGCATCCTGAAGAACATATTTATAGTTTTCTGCGAAATCATATGAAATAACGAATTCACCAGACTTCAAATGTATCTTCAAATCCTTGAAGAATGACCATTGCTCTTTGACTAAAAAGTCATGGTTTCTCAAGTTTAGCAATCATGTACACATTTCTTACACAAAATCATCCACATTTAAAATGATTGTTTTCAATGTGCATCTGTCAGTCTGAATCCAAGAATCAAATTTGACCTCCTCTATATATTCTCGATCTAAAGAGTTTATTAAATTTTCTTTGATGAATGTGGTTTTCGGGCAATTGGTACATTCACCTAAGTGGCAAGAAGTTGTTGCATTAGGACACATAGTCAATTTAAGGCAATCGCGGTAATCGTGTAAATCTTCTGCCGAATCATCTGTTAAATACTTTAAGTTGATTTCCTTCAACATCAGTTTAACATTTGCATGGTAAATGCAAACGCATACTGTGTGAGTTCCGCTGCTTCCTGCCAAAACGGAATGTTTTGGCCTCATTTGGGTAAATTTTGAAAAAAAGGGCAAAAAATGCTTTGATTTAGCAAAAAAAGTCTAATTTTTTTTTAAAGTATTTTTTTACGAAATATTGAAGAAATAGCTAAACTATTTGGGAGAAAATTTTCTAAGTACAATAGGTAAAATGTTACATGGATGAGAAAAAACTCCTGTTTGGCCAAAATGTCAAATTTTGATCCCCTCTAACTCAGACAGAAAATTTATGAATACTTAAATTAGCCTAAAGGTATGTTAATCAATTTTAGCAATTCACAATTCAATACAGAGCGTTTGATATATAATTTAAATCATTCGCATTAACAGGGCGTAATGGATTATTATAAATATTTTATTTCATTAGTTTAGTTTATTGTTAAGACAGATTAAATATAAATTTTATCATTCTCAGCTTCTCCTCCATATGAACTATAACTATGCCATTTTTCACACTCCTCCGTTCCCGCATATTGCTTAAAAAGGGAACTAAATATTTACCTCCACGTATTAACATATAGATTTAATTTATTTTTCTATTATTACAGTAGAAAAACTAATAACATCATATTTTTTTTGGAAACCAAAGCGAAATAACTTCTTACCGCAGCCGGCGTGATAATACCCCAATTCATGCGATATTTCCCAAAAAATTTTCAGATGAGTCTTGACTAAAAACCTGGCAATTTAAGTTTTACCTTGCATCAATAAAATGCGAAATACTTCTAGCTGAATTTAGTTGTAATATGTTAATTTAAAGATACAAAGATAGATTGAATACAGAAATACAATAAAAACAAGTAAGTGTTAAATAGACTGTGCCGAACCTTTGATACCCTCCACCTGTGTCCTAAACTCAATATTACAACCTGTGTTGTGTACGGCTACCACTTTAAAACTGTTACCGATACTGAAACTTTAAGCTCGAATACCAATTAAATTTTAAGTTAATTGTTTTTCTTGTTGACCAGTTTCTATTATAATTTCTTGTTATAGAAAACAGAGACCGTATCTTCTATAGCAAAAATTAAAAATATAATTATCTTTCTCTTAGTAGAGTAGAAAACGTACAAGTTCCCTAAGTACTTCCTATAACACCAATGAAATTCATTATTTAACATAGCTGGCATTATAATACCAAAAGTTAAGTCCCTATAGGATTATTTTGAGACCTTAGGAGCCATGCGATAATTCCAAAAAAATTAAAATGATCCTTTTTTAAAAATGTCCACATATTAGTTTTAAAAAAACAAATTTTAAAATATTTTATTATGTTACAAGAAGGAAATATATAATACAAAAACAAAACAAGACTTTCAAGACTGTCGCTTTCATAGTACTTCATATTTTTTGTATAGGAGGTGCCATGCCCACTAATCCTATTCCGCCCATTTTTTATCTGACTACTTTATCTTTATATAAAAAGTTCACTTTTATTGGAAGTGCTTCGTTCACTGACAATATCAAAAAATGTTTAGCCTATATAGTTCGAGTGTGGCGTTTTTGTTTACTACGAGGGCGGATCAATAAGTCCGTGACTTTTAGAATGAAACACAGTTTTTTTTTTTTGCAAAAAAAAAAATTATTTTTCAACATAATCTCCTTTAGCTCAATACACTTAGTCCAACGTTTCTCCAATTTTTGTATTCCTTCCAAAAAATAGTATTTTTCGAGGTCCATAAAATGGGCATTTTTATACCCCATACCACTATGTGGTTTGGGTATAATGACTTTGTGCTGCTGTTTATAACTACCAAAAATATTTAACCTTGACCCATCTTTTATTATACTGATCGACTCAGACTAACTTTCTGAGTCGATTTAGCGATGTCCGTCCGTCCGTCCGTCCGTCTGTGTGTCCATATAAACCGTGTAATCAAACTACAGGTCGCCAATATGAATATATTTTGATGAAATTTGGTAAGTAAGGTTTTATCGGCTATAGAATGAACGCTATTGAAATTGGTGAAATTCGGTCAATGTTGAGACCTAGTTCCCATACAAATGACCCCTATGAAATCGACATAAATTGCCATAAGATCCAAATTATCACATAGATTTCAGTCAAATTGGGTTTGTATTTGTTTATTATATTCATTAATCAGTAGTCCAAAAATAATCCCTATAGGACAGTTTTTAGTCATAGGCCCCATATAGAGCTGCTTCCCGATCTTCACATAAATCTATCAAAAAACAAAAATATTGCATAGATTTTTTCAAATTTGGTTTGTAAATATTTTTTAAAAATATAAATGACTTTACTAAATATGGTCAGGATCGGTCCATTTTATGACCTAGTCCCCATATAAGTATGGCACCCGATATGAACTTTTTCATATCTGCAGTCAAAAAGAAATTAATAACAATGCCACTTAAATTTGGTTTATGCTTACTTTCTATATTCAATTAGTTGGATCGAAGAAATAGGGTCTCTAAACCATGGCATAGGGTATCGTAAAGTAGGGCTAGACCGACTATAATTTTCTTACTTGTTATCAATAATATCATCGTTGGAGCTAAATCTCTTTCCACCGAGCCATTTCTTTAGGTTTGGAAATACGAAATAGCCATGGTGGCTAAAGCCGGAGAATATGGTGGATGAGGTATCAATTCGTAGTCCAATTCATGGAATTTTGCCAATGAGACACGATTATATTTATGGCCAATTGAGAGCAAAAGCGGCACCCATCTTGCAGACAGCTTTCTTAAACCCAACTGATAATTTAAAATCGAAACCACACTGCCATATGAAATGCCTATGGCATCAACAATCTCACGCACTTTTACTCTTCGATCGGTCAACACCATATTGTGGATTTTTTTTTCGAAATTTTTGGATGTATTGGCCGTCCAGAACGTTCAGCGTCATTTGCCTTTGTGTGACCACGACGAAAGTCAGTAAACCAATTTTTTGTCATTGAAATCGATGGTGCAGAGTCCCTTTCCCTTGGTTTGATTAACGGTTTTTTTTTCGCATAAAATAATGTTTAATGAGCACTTTAAATTCACCTTTTTCCATTAAAAAAAACCACGAGGTTGTATGTTTTTCTCTGTATTAATTTTCTCTGATTTTGCTAACAAAATAGTGTCCCACTTGGGTTGTAATAACTGTATGTCTGGTAAATCAGTACTTGCGTTGAATGAAGTGAATGTTGTTCGAAATAATAAATTCTTTGTTTCAATAAGCAATTTTTGGACAATCTTTAGGAAGCATGGGAGATTCTCGTGTTCTTGCACTATTTTTTTTTCTATTTCGCATGATATGTGAAAGATACGAGGGCGATCCCACACCAATTCGGACTGACAAAAAAAAAAAACAATAAATTGGGAAAGTTTTTTTTTCCAAATAATCTCCTATTAGCACGATACAATATTCAACAGCTTTGCTACCCTTTTTATAGTAAAAACTGAACAGCTACTTAAAATAACCATCAAAAGAAGACTCGATTGTTGGCTAATCATTTTCTACCGAGCAATATTTTTTCAATGCTGGATTTTGGCCATCGAAATAGTGGATGTGTGAACTGGTGTATTGCTTTGATGAAACAACCGTTTTCTTTTTTCCAAATGCGTCAATTTTTCATTCATTTCATCACTTAAATGCTGTAATAAGTTAGCATAATGCTCCACTAATTATTTTTTCCGTTTCGAAGATAATGGGAAAAAATTTTCTCACTCGCATCCCGAAAAACAGATGTCATAACCTGGCCTGCAGGTGCAACTGTATTTGCCTTCTTTAGATATGACCCTCCCATTTTAGTCCACTGTTTCGACTGTTCCTCAGGTGTGAAATCTCGTCCGTGGATATGAGTTGATGCAAAAACTCGTCTTAATTGCGGTCAAACATCACCAAACACTCCACTGGAACATCTTCAAGACGCTGTTTTTGTTCTATTTTGAGCAAAGTGGGCAAAGTTGGTGATATATCTGCACTGTCTAAAATATTAGATTTTCTGTCATAAATGCGGTCTTCATTTTTGAGCTCGATCCGACGGAGTCTTCTGGTGCCTAGTGGGGCCCAAAATACCAGAAGTGTGTTTATATGGGAAAATATGACTTTTTTTTCAGATTTTTTTTATACAGTTTAACTTTTTCGACAAGTTGTTATATGAATTGATAACGGTACTAAATTATCTTTTCAAAAAGCTATACAGCTTCAAAATCGATTAGAAACTCGTCAAGAAATAGCAAATTCTCCAGATCACTTTTGTGCCAAAAAACACTAGGTCGTGAAATTTGACGGAAATTTGTTCAACATTAAGAAATTTATTAAAGCCATCATTTTTTTTTTTGGTCTCTATACCTATATGTACACAGGCATGAAGTATTGTTTTATTACCACGTTGCTAACCTATAGTGCTATAAGACCAAAGATGGAAAATTTTTATGATAAAATTTTGAAAACTCCTTTTTTAAGTTTTAAAAAATTCTCTTAAACAAAATTTCGAAAAATGGATCTGGCTTTTTAAGGTTTTGTTAAATATATGTAAGGGATAAGCTGTCTGAATTTTTAAGTGAATTTCTCTGCCAGAATTTTTTTTACAATGATTTATTTTTTGCGGATTTGGAGAAAACTGGGATTGTTGTGAAATATTCAGTAAATGTACTCTTTCTAAATAATTTGTGTCAAAAATAAATCACTTTTCTACTTTCAGATGTTATATTTTATCTTAATAGCCTGGGGATTCGGAAAAAAGTAATATGACCCCATTAACGCTTTTGGACTTGGGGTCACATGTGACCCCAAACTAATAAAAGACAATCTATTAAAAAAAATTAAATATTTTGTAAGTGCTGTTGAAATTTTAAAGGCGTTACTTAAATCAAAATGTGTAAAGATTCCGTTTCCAATATATCGGATAAATCCGAGCACGTTAACCCATTGTTTGCCAAGGCCAGCTTTGGATTTTAAGATGTTTTTAAATAAAAATGACTGAAAACGAATTTTTCAATTAAACTCGATGAAACCACTATTTAGAATTTAAGAAATATAATTCGTTTAATTTTTTTATTATATATCTGTGGTGCAATGGCTCGCGAATTTAAATTAAAACAACTTTTAACCAATTTTATTATAAAATTATTTTATTTCTATATTTTTCTACAAACCTCATATTTTAGACAAAGCACATATTAGGAATTAAAAAAAGAACATTATAGTCGGTCTAAGCCAACTGTACGATATCCTATACCATGGCTTAGAGACCCTATCTCTTCAGTCCTACTAAGTTGATATAGAAAATAAGCATAAACAAAATTTGGGTGACATTGTTATTAATTGTTTTGGCTGCAGATATGAAAAAGTTCATATCGGAAGTTATTTATTTATATGGGGACTAGGTTGAGAAAAGGACCGATCTTGACCGTATTTGGTAAAGTCACTTATATTTTGCAAAAACATGTACAAACCAAATTTGAGGCAAATCTGTGCAATATTTTTGATTTTAATGGGTTTAAGTGAAGAACGGGAGCAACTTTATATGGGGGCTATGACTAAAATTAGTCCTATATGCTTTTTTTTGGACTACTGATTAATGGACCCAAATTGACTGAGATTTATATGATAATTTGGATCTTATGACAATTTAAGTCGATTTCATAGGGGTCATTTGTATGGGGATTAGGTCTGATAATAGACCGAATTTCACCAATTTCAATAACGTTCATCCTAAGGCCGATAAAAGCTTATATACCATAATTCATTAAAATATATTCATATTTGCGACCTGTAGTTTGATTACAAGGCTTACATGGACACATAGACGGACATAGCTTTAACAAGTAAGAAAATTATAGTCGGTCTAGACCGACTATACGATACCCTATACCATGCGTTTAGAAACCCTATCTCTTCGGCCCAACTAACTGGACATAGAATACTAGCAAAAACCAAATTTGAGTGGGATTTTTATTAATTTTTTGGCTGCAGATATGAACAAGTTCATATCGGATGCTATATCTATATGGGGACTAGGTCCAAAAATGGACCGATTCTGATCATGTTAGGTAAAGTCTCTTGTATTTTGCAAAAATATATACAAACAAGATTTGGGAAGAATCAGTGCAATATTTTTGTTTTTTAATAGATTTAAGTGAAGATCGGGAAGCAGCTCTATATGGGGCCAAAGGGATCATTTCTGGACTACTCATTAATGGATGTAATGAACGCATATAAACCAAATTTGACTGAGATCTATGTGATAATTTGGATCTTATGGCAATTTAAGTCGATTTCATAGGGGTCATTTTTATGGGGACTGGGTCTGAACATAGACCGAATTTCACCAATTTCAATAACGTTCATCCTAAGGCCGATAAAAGTTTACATACCAAATTTCGTCAAAACATATTCATATTTGCGACCTGTAGTTTGATTACAATGTTTACATGGACACACAGACGGACGGACAGATGAACGGACGGACGGACGGACGGACATAGATAATCGACTCAGACAGTGATTTTGGGTATAATAAAAGAAGAGAATTGGTTTTGCTGTACATAAATGGGAAAATGCATGCTAAATTATGGAAAAATGCCTGTTAAGTCGATAGGAAATGCGTGCTAAATGGTAAAAATGCATGTCATGTGCATGTTTTTGTTTTTTCGAAAAATTTTTTTTATTTGCAGCTTTGATAATCATTTTTCTTAATTCAGCATGCAATTTCCCTACATTTAGCATGCAAATTTTTCTCATTTTTAATAGAAAAATTCCCATTTTTAGCATGCATTTTCTTATAAATTTGCCCAAATTTAGCAAACATTTTGCCATTTTTGACATGCATTTTTACCATTTGTCATGCATTTCCTATAGACTTAACAGGCATTTTCCCATAATTTTGCATGCATATTCCCACTTTTACCAAGCGCTTCCCTTAGTCCCTAGTAAATGATAGGTCTAGGTCAGATATTTTTGGTAGTTACATCCAGCAGCGCGAAGTCATTATACCCAAACCACATAGTGGTATAGGGTATAAAAAATATTATACAATTTGCTAGCAGTCTAGTGGACACCCGTCATGCGGATAGTTTTCTCATCGCCAAAATTTTGGTCAATATGCGATGTATAGCACTTTTTGTAATGCCTATTATTTGAGTTAGCTTAAGAACTTTCAGTCGATGATCATTACATTCCATTCTGTGGATTTTCTTAACCGTTTCTGGCATGGCCACCACATTTACTCGACCACTACGGTGCTAATCTTGGCAGCTCGTGCGGTCGCTAGACTAAGACCTTTCAAATGAAAGGATTAAATTAAACATAACGGTTACCAATTCTTTCCATGTTTACAATTTCACTAATATCGTTTACTTTTAGTAAACGCGGCACGTTACTTAAAACATTTCTTCCATAAGGTTGCCACTTTTCACGAAAGTAATTTTATTCAAACTATTGCCGCCATCCATACGCCAGGTTGGGGTTTTCTGGGACCGATTTTCCGCATTTTCTCATACTCAGTTAAGGAAAACTTTTTATTTGTCTATAAAAACTACTACTATTATTATTTATCACTGTGCCACGTGTTGTTCCCATCATGTTCCGCCACATCTCCTCTTTCTAGAAAATTGCGTGCCAGTGCAGTACACAACAATACGAGAACCTTACACGTATTTTGTAAATATGAATGACAATTTAACACTTTATACACATAATTATGTTTATGTTAAATTCATAAGCGTTATTTATGTATGTATGAATGTTACTTACTCTACAATATAAGGAAATTAATAAATCATAGGAATATAAAAAGTGTTATCAATACGTCTATCATAACTCACATACTACAGGAATACGAGTATTAAGAATAAAAAAAAAAATTAAAAGAAGCTCTGCGTAATTTCATGAAAATTGTAAATTTTATTAGGTAATTTTCAAAACGCCCTATTACGATGACTGAATATCATTGTTAAGCTGCCAGTAATGCACACCAAAATAAATAAGAAAATAATAGACGGGCTGGACCGACTATACCATGAGTTTAAGGAAAGAGTCTTAGGCCCAACAAATTGAAAACAGAAAATTAACATAACGGAAATTGGAGTTGCCTTATTACGAATTTGTTGAAATGTTGAATATTAACTGATCGGAAAACAATGAAGTTTTATTTCGGACTTAACCCTCTACAGCACGCATTATGATCCAGCTAAAAATAATTTTTCTTTTTTATATATTTTTAAATGGAATAATGAATTGGAATTTTTTTGGCGATTAATTGGAATTTTAGAATTAAGTTTTTGTCAGAAGCTTTTGTATAGGGTGAAAGTAGATATATCACTATGTAAAATTTTAGCCATCTATGTTGTATACTTAGCCCGTGGTGAGCTGTCAAAATCAACAAATTAATGCTGTTTTTGCAAAAAGTAAAAATTGAAATTCTTTACAATTCAACTGCTTATTTTTCTTATAAATCTTTAAAAAAGTAAACCTTTTATAATGGAACCTTCAACTTCAGGTATTTTAAGATACAGAAATTTCTTTTTTGTTAAAAAAAATTATGTGCAACTATTTTTAGTAATTTTTTTTTAAAAGATCCAAAATTGGGTCATTTTCCACATTTTATGGACCTCACTTATTAAGTTAGTTTTAGTTGGGTTCCGACTTGTGGATTTTAAAAAAGTATAGGATTTCAGCTTTAATTAAAAAAAAAAGACGCTGAGACAATGCAGAGCCTTTTTGTACGCTCCACTCTAGTATGCAGAGGGTATATAAAGATCGTTATTCCATTTTTAATAATTGGAAAAAAAAAATAATGGACCCCATAAAATATATATATTTGTGATCCTTATAACAAGAGGATTTTATATAGCGATGACCGTCTGTCCGTCTGTCCGTCTGTACGTCTGTCCGGCTGTGGAAATCACGGCTTCAGTCGGGCAGATAGGGTGCTCGTTGGTATAAAACATGATTCATTAATATCCTGAGAAGTTTTCTGTTTAAAATAATCCAAATCGGTTGATTAGGTCCCGAGAATTGAATGAAGAAGTAAAAAAAGTCTTGAAAAAATATGATTTGTCTATGTTGTTCTTGTCACTATCACGGTTTCAATAGGATAAGTGGTGCGCTCGCTTTTAGTCGGAATGATTGAACAACATCATGAGAAGGTTTCTGTTTGAAAAATCATGAAAATCGGTTTAAGAGGTCCCGAGAAATCACTGTAGTAGTAAAAAGAATTGAAAAATATATGTTTCTGTATTGTTCTTGTTGTTATTCTAAATGTTGTATTGTTGTCATAGCTGGACTTGTTGTTTTTGTGGTTGTTGTGGTAATAATAAAAACAAAACTAACCCTTTGTACACTTTTTTATCAACTCTGGTAGAAAAATTTTAAAGTTTCCATTGTTTTGGCATCACTAAAAAAATTTGTTTGATAATTTTTGTCATCGCCATGAGCCTGCATGCAAAGTTTCAGATCGATTGGGTCACGGGAAAGGGGTTAAAAATCGATCAAAAATTTTGTCGTCAGGCAGACAAGCAGACACAACGAGTTAATATAAAAGGAGTAAAAATTCACCAACATCTAAAGCAAATAATGCTAAACTACCTAGTTGGTAAATTTACCAAAAAAAATTTTATGTATTAATTTATTTTAAAAAAACAACAATAATTTTGATGTTGTTTATTTTATGTGTAAGACTTACATATACATACATACATACGTATATTAAATAATTAAATATAAATATATTCTATATATGTAACATGTACACATATATTCTATATACATAAGTATGTATATTCATAAATAAATGCATATTAGAAATAAATCGTTATATTATTTTATTTATATAAAATTCTCCAATATGTATTTTGTTTTAGGGAAAATACATTCTTATTAACAAACAGTGTCACTTAATTTTGCTCAGTGTTGCTAT
Organism: Cordilura impudica; assembly: GCA_963682025.1. NCBI lineage: Eukaryota > Metazoa > Arthropoda > Insecta > Diptera > Scathophagidae > Cordilura > Cordilura impudica. The sequence continues at coordinate 61,276,858 of OY821521.1, forward strand.
GCCACAATAGATGGCGCCACAATTTTTGTTCTTTGTAATAGTTATTTCTATTTGAACATGAATGTCAACATTTTCAATTAGACATCAAACACAACTATGTTAAGACTATACACAGGGCTGGTCTTTTATTTCATACATTTCCCCATTATTTTTTTTTTACAAATATGACCATAAGTTTCGCATATTAACTTTTTGTTTTGTTTACAAAATAGTGTTACCGAGTTCACCAATGAGTTTTTTGCTTTAAAAACAGTTCTACATAGTTGTCTATAATTATTATTCTGCTTTACCTAAAAAATGTCTGATTGCGATTACATATAATTTTTAAAAATTGTTTATAATTACTAAAGCACTACCATCGATATAAATGCAAAATTGCACCTTTTAAATTTTCAATTCGAATTTAAGAAAATATCAATTCTAAAAATTGGAAGTCAGATTTCCAATTATAATTTAGAAAATATCAAATTAATTTCAGAAAATCATATTAAAATTTAAAAAAAATTTTTCTTAGCAAATAACCATTAAAAAACATATTTTTTTTAAACAAGTACATTTTATTAAAAATCTACCCTTTTTAAAATGAATATTTTCTTCAAAAGTATTTTTTTAAAGTACTCTTTTTTTAAAAAAGTACTTTTTTATAATGATAACTTTCTTCTTAAAGTAAATTTTCTTAGAAAGTTACCTTTTGTCAAACAAGCATTTTTTATATAAAATAACTTTTTTAAAATAAATTTGTTTTTAAAAAAGTAAATTCTTTTAAGGTACTTTCTAAAAAAAAGCGCACGTTCTTGGTATATGGCAAACCAAAAATTGCCAAGATTTTTAGAAAGTTTTATTTTGAAATACCGCATAACTTTTAGTTCTCAAAACATTGATAAGTATTATTCCTTATTGTGACTATTGGTATTCTATTGTAACGCATTGAACAATGAATTACGACCCCATAAAGTATTTGTATTCTGAATTCCTATAACAACTCGAGTCCATATAATGTCGTACATGCGTCAGTCTATCTGTCTTTTGTAATTACGGTCATTCAACAAAATAAACCATTTACCTGGGTAAAGTTAAAATAATATTGTTTGTCGTTACTACGAGCAGGTTGGTATTTGAAATGGGTTAAATCGGGCATCACTGTGTCAAGATACGGTCTAAAATATGAAGATACCTCCAAAAATTCTCAAATATCGATGTATTTGCTGAAATAATTTGGTATTAAGTTTAACAAATTGTTTACTCTTTCAAATATTTTGTTTATATTTATTATCAATACTCGAACCGAGGTGGAGGGTATCAAAGATTCGGCACAACCGAATTTAACACTCTTACTTGTTTTATAGTGGTTTTTGTGTAAAAAGTCTGGATTTAAAATCCAATAATTGTGTTGTTTGCTTTTATATATTTTATATATTGTCATTTTCTATACTTTTGGTATTTTTGATATTGTTTATGTTGATGTATTTTGGGTTTTTTTAGAGATGAGTGCGTGAGTGATTTTGATCACTTTAGCTCACGTACACAGCTCACAACACAGCAAGAGACTTCGTTGAAAAATATCCGTGGTTTTGTTTGCCTCCCACTTTGCATAAATTTTTTATTCACGGGCCGGAGATTATACAGCGCACACTTTTATCAATTGGAGAATTATCAGAAGAAGCTCAAGCAGCCAGAAATAAAGATTTTAAATATTATAGAGAGCACTTTGCCCGTAAATGCAGCCGAGAAACGTCCAATGCTGATATTTTCAATAGCTTCCTTCTAAGTTCTAACCCATTAGATTTAGCATAAGCAAGAAATATGAGCAGAAAAAAAAATTAATTTACCAACTTCTGAATTTGAGTTATTAGTTTTGCCAAATATTTCTGATGACAATTATAAATAATAAAGATAAGATAATGAAGATGGTGATGAAGAAGGTGATGATAGCAATGTAGATAATGATGACGATGATGAAAATTATGATAATTATGATGAAGATAATGAAGACTATGATAATTGGGATATTTATGATGAATATGATAATGTAGTGTAACACAATTATTTTAATACTGTTTATTAAAATTTTAAAATAAAAACAAAGATTTTACCAAAAAGTTGAATATTTTTTTTTTTTTTTGAATAAACCGTTCTTTCGTGACTTTTTTGAGATAATTTTGTATATATCTGTGGTCACAAGCATTAACCGTCTAAGTCGAAAATCAGGCTTTCGAGAAAAATAACTTTTTATATAAATGTAATGAGGCCTCTTGACGACTTAGTCAGTATATTTTTATTAATAACATTTTAAAAATCATTGTTAGAGAAATGGGGATTTCACGTAAATATAAAACGTTGTTTGTAAAATCTGATAGCATACATAACTCAAATCGTTCTTAAGTTTACTTAGGCGGTTATCGCTTGTGACCACAGATATATGGGATTTAGTGAAAAACAAAATTTTAATTTTAAATTTATTTTATACTAATATTAATATATATTATATATTTATTATTTAAATGTTTTAATAGCACATTAAGTACGCTCTATTTTCCACGTTACAGTTTCCAAAGTTACAGTTAAAATAGTGAACTAAGAACTTTTTTGCCGAAAAACAAAAAAGCGCCTAACGGGTTAAAATTAGTTTTCCATTTTTTTTTCTAAAATGCTGTGTTTTTATGTATTTATGATTAATCATCAATAAAAACTTTGAGTACCATCGAACACACTGTGCACCGTATTGCTGCTTAACCTTTTTCAAATCTGCAAGATAATCGGACACAATTTAATGGAAAATTTGGGCGGCGAACTTGGTCTTCTTAGCTTTCTTTGGCACATAAGAGGGAGTCCGCGTTGAAGTACAGGACTCTAAACTTCTTTTCCTATTTGCTAGAGTATATGGGGTGGACCCGCTCCTTTCTTGCCAACATTGTTCAGATGTCTTTTGCTCTTTCGGCGCCACAATGTCCATGCATTAACGATGCATAAATCCAAGTTATGAAAAAAAGCTAGTTAGAAAATTATAGTCTGTCTAGGCCGACTATCTATCTCTTAGGTACGACTATTTGAGTGGCATTATTATTAATTTTTTTCCTTCGAATATGAAAAAGTTCATATCGTGGGGGCTAGATCGAAAAATGGACCGATCCTGACCATATTTGGTAAGATAACTATTTTTTGCAAAAATATATACAAACCAAACTTGAGAAAAATTTGTACAATATTTTTGTTTTTGATATATTTAAGTGAAGATCGGGAATCAGCTTCACTTGGGGGATATAACTAAGAATTGTCCTATAGGGTTTATTTTCGCACTACTGATTAATGGATATACTGAATACACACACAAACCCAAATTGACCGAGCTCTTTATGATAATTTGGATATTACGGCAATTTGGGTCGATCTCATTTTTCACCGATTTCAATAGCGTTTATCCTATGACCGCTAGAAGCTTATATGCTAAATTTCAAAAAAATATATTCATATTTGCAGCCTGTAGTTTGATTACAAGGTTTACATGGACACACAGATAGACGGACGGAGGACGGACATTGCTAAATCGGCTCAGAATTCTCAGTGAATCTGAGTCGATCGGTACAATAAAAGATGGTTTTAGGTAAAATATTTTTGGTAGTTACAAATATCAGCACAAATTCATTATACCCTGACCATATAGTGCTATAGGGTATACAAATTTTTTGTACCATCTCATCGATCTTATATCTGTTCGATTTGTTGCCAAACCAGGATACTAAAGACACTTGGTAATTATCTATTTCTGCAACTTCTTGGATAAAATTCACATGTGGAAAGTTGAACAAATGTTTGTGTGAAGGCGGCATATATGGCACCCGAAAATTCGACGATATTTTTATACCCTATACCACTATGTGGTTTGGGTATAATGACTTTGTGCTGCTGTTTGTAACAACCAAAAATATTCGTCCTAGACCCATCTTTAATTATACCGATCGACTCAGAATCACTTTTTGAATCGAAATAGCAAAATCCGTCCGTCCGTCTGTGTGTCCATGTAATCAAAGTACAGGTCGCAAATATGAATATATTTTGATGAAATTTGGTACATAAGCTTCCATCGGCCATGGGATGAACGGTATTGAAATTGGTGAGAATCGGTCTATGTTCAGACCACACCCCCATACAAATGACCCCTATGAAATCGAAATAAATTGCCATAAGTTCCAAATTATCATATAGATCTCAGTCAAATTGGGTTTGTATGTGTTTATTACATCCATTAATCAGTAGTTCAAAAATACTCCCTATAGGAAAATTCTTAGTCATAGGCCCCATATATAGCTGCTTCCCGATCTTCACTTAAATCTATTAAAAAACAAAAATATTGCACAGATTTTTCTCAAATTTGGTTTGTATATATTTTTCACAAAGTATAAGTGACTTTACCAAATATCGGTCCATTTTTCGACCTAGTCCCCATAGAAATATTGTATCCGATATGAACTTTTTTATATCTGCAGCGAAAAAAAATTAATAACAATGCCACTCAAATTTGGTTTATGCTTATTTGCTATATCGAATTAGTTGGAGCGAAGAGATAGGGTCTCTTAAATATGGTATAGGGTATCGTATAGTCGGGCTAGACCGACTATAATTTTCTTACTTGTTTTTGAATGCAATAGAAGCCATATATGGCTATTCTAAGAGTTCTACATGCCCATTTAAAAAACAACAAAAACTCTTCACAAAGCTATATATTTATTACTTGTGCAATTGACATATCCCAAAAAAAAATATTGTTAACAACGCTTTTTTTTAGCGCTTTTAAAATATTTCAAATTTTTGTGGCCATACTTTAACTGACTGTTATAACTATTTTTTGTTAATTCAATTGGATATCATTATTTAATGTAACAATTGAGAAATAACGGAGGCAACAGCTGAGAGTCATTAAATTGTCAAATAGTTCTTTAACACTTGCCAGAAAAAGTATATAATACAGAAAAAAAAGGGAAGTCTATTAACATTAGAATTTAGCTAACGAGAAGGTGTTAACAGAAAGTTCGATTGTATGTATATAAAGGCATTTATAAGCCACTTATAAGCTGTCAAATTGTCCAGGGAGCCTTAAGAGACAGGATACCAATAACATCAAAAATTCGAGTAAAAACATTAACAACATTAACAACATTCAACAACATAAGCAACACAATGGCCAAATCGCGAGTCAAATTTGAAGATGATCTAAGACCGAATAGTTATGAGTTATTTAAATCCAACTTGATATGCTGGAAAATATTGGGTATACCTTTAAATATTGATGATGGCTATAGAACTGTCTTTATCTTCTATAGTATCATTTTAAATATATTGGTCTCGATTTGTTATCCACTGCATTTGGCGCTATATCTTTTTCAAAGTGACACCCTGGTAGATAATATGAAAAATTTTTCTATGATTGTTGGCTCTGCAGCATGTGTTCTCAAATTTGTACTCTACGTGATTAAAATGCCACTAATTCAACAATTTGGATTGATACTCCAACAATTGGATGACCGTATCGTTGATGGTTTGGAATTGGATTATTTTTTGAAATTAAAACGCCGTCTACGCAGTATTGCTGTAATATTTTTTACTGAATATATAGCAGTTACCATAATGGCCGAAGCGGCGTTTTTAAGTCGCCAGGATCGCAGTTTGTTTTACCCCGGTCAGTTTCCATTCAACTGGATGGAGTCGACTTGGAAATTTTATACGGCACATTTTTATCAACTTTTTGGATTTATTGTTTTAATAGTACAGAACTATACGAGTGATTGCTTTCCGCCCATGGCCTTATGTATTTTGTCGGGCCATATAAAATTGTTGTCGATGAGAGTGGCCCGTATTGGCTATGATGATGTGTTATCCGTAGAGGATAATGAAAAGGAATTAAATCGATGTATTATAGATCTGAACAATTTGTATCAGTAAGTATTTTGCTTGTGCAAACAAAATTAAACTTTTAAATTAGTAAATTATTAAGATGAGTCGAAATTATAACACCTGCAAGGCATAGGCGAAGCTTTTCTCAAATTAATTAATTAAATATTTAACTAAGAACATCAATTTTAAATAAAAACAAAATAATAATAATAAAAAATCACCTTATGATGATCTATCTCCCTCAACTAAGAAGCAATTCAAACTTTGATTATCTGGCTCTAACACTTCCTGACATGTGATGGTGCGAATAGTGAAAATTAAAAAAAAATGTAACTAAAGTGGTCTAGAATAATTGCGTTCATTTCCAAAAATCGATCGCATATATTATAAACAATGTTTCATTTTAAAGCCTTTGCACTGTATCTTTGCCTGGTGTACCAAAATTTGATTTGCGAATGGTCAAAGGCCATTAAGTTCGTCATGTTCAAAATTGTGTGAATTGAATTTCAAACAAACTGATATATAACTAAAATTTTTGAAAAAAAAGTGTTGTTGATAATTGTATTCTGTTCACCATAATGAGTGAGTTTTTGTTGGTTCCTGTATTATAAATACAACAGTGATTTTCAATGAGTTGTGAATAAAATAGTTAACATACATTTTTTTTCTTATCATTTCAAATAAATCTATTTAAATGTTACTACTAAAGGCATTTTCTTTAAAAGCTAGGTGGAGTATAAAATTCTGTAATGCCGAATCTTTGATACTTTCCACCTGGGTTATACAATAATATCTGAAGTTTCTGCTCTATTTATAATAAATGGAAACAAAATATTTTAAATAGTAAATAATTTGATAAACTTAATAGTAAACAAGTAAGAGTCTCAAATTCAAATTAATTTTTAATTTTAAAAGTTTTAATTTTTAAATTTTAAGTTTTAATTTTTAACTTTTAATTTTTGATTTTTAATTTGAATTTTTTTTTAATTTTTAATTTTTTAATTTTAATTATTAATTTTAAAATTTTAATTTTTAATTTTTGATTTTTAATTTGATTTTTTTTTTAATTTTTAATTTTTAATTTTTAATTTTTAATTTTTAATTTTTAATTTTTAATTTTTAATTTTTAATTTTTAATTTTTAATTTTTAATTTTTAATTTTTAATTTTTAATTTTTAATTTTTAATTTTTAATTTTTAATTTTTAATTTTTAATTTTTAATTTTTAATTTTTAATTTTTAATTTTTAATTTTTAATTTTTAATTTTTAATTTTTAATTTTTAATTTTTAATTTTTAATTTTTAATTTTTAATTTTTAATTTTTAATTTTTAATTTTTAATTTTTAATTTTTAATTTTTAATTTTTAATTTTTAATTTTCAATTTTTAATTTTTAATTTTTAATTTTTAATTTTTAATTTTTAATTTTTAATTTTTAATTTTTAATTTTTAATTTTTAATTTTTAATTTTTAATTTTTAATTTTTAATTTTTAATTTTTAATTTTTAATTTTTAATTTTTAATTTTTAATTTTTAATTTTTAATTTTTAATTTTTAATTTTTAATTTTTAATTTTTAATTTTTAATTTTAAATTTTTAATTTTAAATTTTTAATTTTTAATTTTTAATTTTTAATTTTTAATTTTTAATTTTTAATTTTTAATTTTTAATTTTTAATTTTTAATTTTTAATTTTTAATTTTTAATTTTTAATTTTTATTTTTTAATTTTTAATTTTTAATTTTTAATTTTTAATTTTTAATTTTTAATTTTTAATTTTTAATTTTTAATTTTTAATTTTTAATTTTTAATTTTTAATTTTTAATTTTTAATTTTTAATTTTTAATTTTTAATTTTTAATTTTTAATTTTTAATTTTTAATTTTTAATTTTTAATTTTTAATTTTTAATTTTTAATTTTTAATTTTTAATTTTTAATTTTTAATTTTTAATTTTTAATTTTTAATTTTTAATTTTTAATTTTTAATTTTTAATTTTTAATTTTTAATTTTTAATTTTTAATTTTTAATTTTTAATTTTTAATTTTTAATTTTTAATTTTTAATTTTTAATTTTTAATTTTTAATTTTTAATTTTTAATTTCTAATTTTTAATTTTTAATTTTTAATTTTTAATTTTTAATTTTTAATTTTTAATTTTTAATTTTTAATTTTTAATTTTTAATTTTTAATTTTTAATTTCAATTTTTAATTTTAAATTTTTAATTTTTAATTTTTAATTTTTAATTTTTAATTTTTAATTTTTAATTTTTAATTTTTAATTTTTAATTTTTAATTTTTAATTTTTAATTTTTAATTTTTAATTTTTAATTTTTAATTTTTAATTTTTAATATTTAATTTCTAATTTTTAAAATTTTAAAATTTAAATTTTTAATTTTTAATTTTTAATTTTTAATTTTTAATTTTTAATTTTTAATTTTTAATTTTTAATTTTTAATTTTTAATTTTTAATTTTTAATTTTTAATTTTTAATTTTTAATTTTTAATTTTTAATTTTTAATTTTTAATTTTTAATTTTTAATTTTTAATTTTTAATTTTTAATTTTTAATTTTTAATTTTTAATTTTTAATTTTTAATTTTTAATTTTTAATTTTTAATTTTTAATTTTTAATTTTTAATTTTTAATTTTTAATTTTTAATTATTAATTTTTAATTTTTAATTTTTAATTTTTAATTTTTAATTTTTAATTTTTAATTTTTAATTTTTAATTTTTAATTTTTAATTTTTAATTTTTAATTTTTAATTTTTAATTTTTAATTTTTAATTTTTAATTTTTAATTTTTAATTTTTAATTTTTAATTTTTAATTTTTAATTTTTAATTTTTAATTTTTAATATTTAATTTTTAATTTTTAATTTTTAATTTTTAATTTTTAATTTTTAATTTTTAATTTTTAATTTTTAATTTTTAATTTTTAATTTTTAATTTTTAATTTTTAATTTTTAATTTTTAATTTTTAATTTTTAATTTTTAATTTTTAATTTTTAATTTTTAATTTTTAATTTTTAATTTTTAATTTTTAATTTTTAATTTTTAATTTTTAATTTTTAATTTTTAATTTTTAATTTTTAATTTTTAATTTTTAATTTTTAATTTTTAATTTTTAATTTTTAATTTTTAATTTTTAATTTTTAATTTTTAACTTTTAATTTTTAATTTTTAATTTCTAATTTTTAATTTTTAATTTTTAATTTTTAATTTTTAATTTTTAATTTTTAATTTTTAATTTTTAATTTTTAATTTTTAATTTTTAATTTTTAATTTTTAATTTTTAATTTTTAATTTTTAATTTTTAATTTTTAATTTTTAATTTTTAATTTTTAATTTTTAATTTTTAATTTTTAATTTTCAATTTTTAATTTTTAATTTTTAATTTTTAATTTTTAATTTTCAATTTTTAATTTTTAATTTTTAATTTTTAATTTTTAATTTTTAATTTTTAATTTTTAATTTTTAATTTTTAATTTTTAATTTTTAATTTTTATTTTTTAATTTTTAATTTTTAATTTTTAATTTTTAATTTTTAATTTTTAATTTTTAATTTTTAATTTTTAATTTTTAATTTTTAATTTTTAATTTTTAATTTTTAATTTTTAATTTTTAATTTTTAATTTTTAATTTTTAATTTTTAATTTTTAATTTTTAATTTTTAATTTTTAATTTTTAATTTTTAATTTTTAATTTTTAATTTTTAATTTTTAATTTTTAATTTTTAATTTTTAATTTTTAATTTTTAATTTTTAATTTTTAATTTTTAATTTTTAATTTTTAATTTTTAATTTTTAATTTTTAATTTTTAATTTTTAATTTTTAATTTTTAATTTTTAATTTTTAATTTTTAATTTTTACTTTTTAATTTTTAATTTTTAATTTTTAATTTTTTTATTTCTTTATTTTTCATTTTCCATTTTTCATTTTCCACTTTCGATATTTCATTTTACTTACTTACTTACTTGCGGCCGTATTTATAATGAAAACTTATGCAGTATCTGGCATGACTATTATTTATAATGCACTTGCTGCTGTGTTTGCTAAACTCAGTTCAACAAACTTTTCAAGCACTAAGTGTGTTAAAACAGCTGATGTCTGTCAAAGTAAGCAAAACAAAATATATAAATCAAACCTTTTTTTTCCATAATTTTCAAACAAAAATAATTTTGTCGTAAACTTAACAATTCTAAATATAAATTTAAAAAAATTAAGGAGTGAAATCGCACAAATTGAAATCTAAACAGAGTTGATTTTCACTATATCAGGTTGTATTAGTGCAAAAGATAAGGTGGCATTACAAATTTCAGAGTTGTTTTTAATGCTATTAGAAGACAACAACAAATTGATTATGAATAAACTATGTGCTAACTAAAAACTAAAGCTAATCGGTTGATTAGTAAAAACCTCGTTGAGCGCGACAGCAGCTAACTTTTCATTATGAATTCGGGGGTTGTTCTTTATTTTCAATTCATTTCATTAAATTGCAAATTTAAATATTATAATATTATAATTAAAAATATGTTTTATGAAAATTAATAGAACATACGACTATGACTTATCGTCGTCAGTCGGAAAAAAGATATACATAAATAGTACATAAATATGTATGATTTTATCGAGAATGTTTATGTTTGAGAAAAATAGAAAAATAGTAAAATTAATAATTGTAGTCATTGATTAGCTCATTTCTAGTTATAACCAATCGCATCTACCATATAATGATAAAATTTAAAATTTGCTTTTGCATTATTTAAAATATCAATTAAATCAATTTCTCGTAAGATTGTTTTTCAAAGTGATTGTATCTCATGTCACGCAGAATGGGGCAATGGACCATGAAGTAAGGAATATCTTCTATTTCGTTGAAGTCACATACAGAACATATACGAGACCTTTGCTACCTGGTTCCATTTAGCTCGATAAGTTCACATCTGGCTTTGAAAATATAGCTTATTACTCTCATATTGTTAATAAAATCACAATAGCATTGTGGTTCTCTATAATTCGGTTTTGCATAAAAGCGGTTTGTTTTAGATGCATTCTCCAAGTATAAATCCTTTTCGTTAGTTAGTACCCAAATAAATATAGCACCCACCCGATATGAACTTTTTCATATCTGCAGCCAAAAAAATTAACAATGCCACTCAAATTTGGTTTATGCTTATGTTCCATATCCAATTAGTTGGACCGAAGTGATATGGTCTCTAAACCATGGTACAGGGTATCGTCGGTCTACACCAACTATATACATATACATCTTTTTATAACAATAAAATTAATACAATTTCTACAAAACATTAATAAAAAACAAGTAAGAAAATTATAGTCGGTCTAGACCGACTATACGATACCCTATACCATGCGTTTAGAAACCCTATCTCTTAGGCCCAACTAACTGGACATAGAAAATAAGCAAAAACCAAATTTGAGTGGGATTTTTATTAATTTTTTTGGCTGCAGATATGAAAAAGTTCATATCAGATGCTATATCTATATGGGTACTAGGTCTAAAAATGGACCGATCCTGATCATGTTTGTTAAAGTCTTTTGTATTTTGCAAAAATATATATACAAACAAAATTTGAGAAGAATTAGTGCAATATTTTTGTTTTTTAATAGATTTAAGTGAAGGTCGGGAAGCAGCTCTATATGGGGCCAAAGGGATCATTTTTGGACTACTCATTAGTGGATGTAATGAATGCATACAAACCCAATTTGAGTAAGATCTATATGACAATTTGGATCTTATGGCAATTTATGTCGATTTCATAGGGGTAATTTGTATGGGGGCTAGGTCTGAACATGGACCGATTCTCACCAATTTCAACAGCGTTCATCCCATGGCCGATGAAAGATTACATACCAAATTTCATCAAAATATATTCATATATGCGACCTGCAGTTTGATTACAAGCTTTACATGGACACACAGACGGACGGACGGACGGACGGACGGATGGACGGACATTGTTAAATCAACTCAAAAAGTGATTCTGATTTGATCGGTATAATTAAAGATGGGTCTAGGTCAAATATTTTTGGTTGTTACAAACAGTAGCACAAAGTCATTATACCCAAACCACATAGTGGTATAGGGTATAATAATAAATTGTTTACTTAAAAAAAATATTATTTGTGTATAACATGTGATAGGCAAGCGTATGACTTGTTGTGTGACACAGAACAGAGAAAGGGTTAATTGGAAATTTGAAATTATTATTTCATTGGAAGGTTATCGTAACTTTTAATATGCGATTTTATAAATTTGTCGCCCTTAATATTTTATTACTCACATCCGTCCTATTTTCTAGTATTATATTTCAATATATGTACGTCTGTTTATTATTATATGTATATTTAAATATTTAAAAATTTTATATATATTTATAGTGTTTAAAGAAAAGTTTTTTGCATATTTTTATACCCTATACCACTATGTGGTTTGGGTATAAGACTTTGAGTTACTGTTTGTAACTACCAAAAATATTTGACCTAGACCCATCTTTTATTATACCGATCGAATCAGAATCACTATCTGATTCGATTTAACGATGTCCGTCCGTCCGTCCGTCTGTGTGTCCATGAAAAGTTTGTAATCAAACTGCAAGTCGCAAATATTTATATATTTCGATGAAATTTGGTATGTGAGCTTTTACCGGCCATTAGATGAACTCTGTTGAAATTGGTGAGAATAGGTCCATGTTCAGACCTAGCCCCCATACAAATGACTCCTATGAAATCAACATAAATTGCCATAAGATCAAATTATCATATAAATCTTAGTCAAATTGGGTTTGTATGTATTTTTTACATCCATTATTCAGTAGTCCAAAAATGATCCCTATTGGACAACTCTTAGTCATAGGCCCAATATAGAGCTGCTTCCCGATCTTCACTTAAATCTATCAAAAAACAAAAATATTGCACTGATTCTTCTCAAATTTTGTTTGTATATATTTTTGCAAAATACAAGAGACTTTACCAAACATGATCAGGATCGGTCCATTTTTGGACCAAGTACCTATATAGATATAGCATCCGATATGAACTTTTTCATGTCTGCAGCCAAAAAAATTAATAAAAAAAAATTAAACTCAAATTTGGTTTTTGCTTATTTTCTATGTCCAGTTAGTTAGGCCTAAGAGATAGGGAATGGTATAGGGTATCGTATAGTCGGTCTAGATCGACTATAATTTTCTTACTTGTTATATATGCTAACTGTAACCCGATGTGCATTTTATAGAAACTGTTTTATTTATATCTGGCGATTTTTGATTTTGTCGGTTATTATTTTTGCGATTTCAGATTTTGACAATTTATGCGATTTTTGATTTTTTTGATTTTTGTTTTTTTTGTTGAAATTTTTGATTTTTGGCTTTTTTTGATTTTGGCAATTTCTGTTATTCCTGATTTTTGGTATTGACAATTTTTGATTTTGGCGCTTTTCTGTTTTTGTGATTTTTGTTATTCGCGATTTTCAGTTTTGATGATTTTTGACTTTGGTATTTTTTTTGTTGTTATTTTTGATTTTGGCGACTTTTGTTTTTTGTGATTTTTGATATTAACGATTTTTGATTTTAGCGATTTTTGGCTCTAGAGATTTTTACTTTTTTGCGATTTTAGAATTTGGCGAATTTTGATTTTGGGATATTTGTGATTCGCGGTTTTCGGTTTTTGGCGTGTTTTGATTTTGGCGATTCAGCCCATAGTTTTCACGACTACTCACATTGGTAATTAATGTAGTTGTCAAATGTTTCAAGACTGTCACTTTCATAGTACAAAATTTTAGTTTGTGCCACGCCAATTGGTCCGATTCCGCCCATTTTTGGGCATCAACTTACTCAGACAAGTCCCCAATGCTTTTTTATTGTTTTATGTATGTATGTATATATGGCATTATATATTTACTATATCTGGGATATCACGCCCATTGGTCCTATTCCGCCCTTTTATCCGAGTACTGATGTTGATAACTTATGACGTCACACAAATGTACAAAGCTATGATATTAAATAGTTAATTTGAATGGTCCGATGCCCCCCATTTTTTTGAACTACTCACTAACTCATGAACTCAGACAAAGTTCCAAGGATCTCACTATTACAGTACTCCAGATATATGACAATTATTATTTACTTTGTATGGGGAATGCCACGCCCCTTCGTCCGATCCCGCCCATTTTTCGTCTGACTAAACACTTGATAATGGGTGACGTAAGACAAATTTGCAAAGCTGTCTTCGTCAGAGTACTCGAGATATATGATATTGAGTAATAACTTTGTACGGGAGATACCACGCCCACTTATCTGATCCCGCCCACTTCCGGCTTGGCTACTAATAACACTAATAATAAAGGACCTCATACAATATTGTTTATCTAAAGAGAAATAAAAAAATTTACTTAAGTTGAATGAAATCGATATACGTCGTATATTTTGGGCTATTTTAAATATGTGAAAAGCAAATATTCGTCGACTTGTGCAATAATATCGTCAATTTTCCCCAAAAAGATGAAAAAAAAATCCACAAACGTACACAAAAACGCCCCCTGGCGGCTGTTGAAAATAAAAATAAATGTGAAAAATGTATTTCCTGACCCAAAAAACCCCCGGTATACACATTTTCAATATTTTTTTTTTTACATTTGAATGAATATTATGGAAAATATCATGAAAATATCTTCATCGAAATTTGGCAGGCTCGAAAATGCTTGGGCAAATATACTTGTTATGGCCCATAGTACCAGATTCGCGGTGAACCCATGGAGTAAATATAATTGACCCACACTACCTAACAACCATCCTCTTAATTTTTCTGAAAAAAAATTTTCATTTCTATCTTTCCTCATTATTAAATTTATTCATATTACTGGAAAAGAACCACATTGTCTTTTAATAACATACTAGCAGACTCCAGCCCTCGAAATTCGAGCGCATATTCTAGGAAATTTTATTTTTTCATTAAATAAAGATCCTAAAAGTATGCTAATCAATTATAGCCAATTCACAGATCAACACAAAAAACAAACTCAATAAACACAAATTTAATAAACACCCACATAGCATTGTATAATTTTATGTATGTGTTAGTAGCAACTTTAAATGCAATTTACTCAAAACAAAAGAAAGAATTAAAAAATCTGTAAACCTGCAAATCGGCTAAAAAGAAATACCTTTCAAATAATAAACGTTTGGTCAAAATCGGGATAAAACGGTAGAACAAAACATCAGTCACAAGAAATCGCCTAGCGTATTAATATTATAGATTCTCTATATTCCTTAAATGAATTATAACATAGAAGGCATTGGATATTACCAAAAGCGTTTTTTATCATGTAACATTTTTTTAATGTCATCATTAATTTCTTGCTGTGCATTTGAAAAAATCTCAATACATCCGCTATTCATGTCATATTTTTCTGACGATCGACTTTTATCAACGACGTTGCTCGGTATATTGTAAGTGTAAAAGCATGCATTTTTCAATTTCAAGCCTTCTTTTATCCGTATTATAGAACATAGCAACTCGGATTTTATTCTGTTGCAAAGTTTTCTTTTAACTAAAGCCATTAAACTAAATAAACGTGCAACTCCGGCTTTTGAAAAAGACAATATTAATAAAGACAATACAAATGTGGATAACTCTTTAAATGGATTTTCGCGAATAGAATTTTTGAAAATTTTCTTTCCTATATCCGATTATGACCTCAGCAAAGTGGGATCTAAGACCATTTCTCTAAACTTACGGTATAGGGTATCGTATAGCCGGCCTAAACCTACTATAATTTTCGGACTTGTTTTTATTGTCATACTTTTTTAACTATTTTTAAGTATTTCTTGTTTGTATTCCGGTCTTTGTTAACAATTGTATTCAAAATATACTTACATACGTAAATATTTTTTGCTGCATTTTACTATAAGAGCTTAATTATCTATTGAAATTAGTAATCTACTTATATTTCCCTAAGATTTCGACTATTATTTACATATTCGTGATCATGTTGTGAGTGCTTGCGCTTTTAAATCAATGATATCATGTGTTTATCATGAAAACCATTAAAAGAATTTGGTTCCGTCAGCATCATTTTTATCCACTTTTAATGTTCTAGGGCAATGCTTAAAGAATCGTAACTCTTAAATAGGTAAATTCACCAAACCCAAGTCTGGGATCTCTTTGCACGAAGCTAATTATATCTATTATTCCGTTTAGTTTAAAAGTGATATTAATCTATTTTGTTGCCTTTTTACTTACCAAACCTAAGTGTGCGATCTCTTTGCAGGAAGCTAAAGATATTTATTGTTCCGTTTCAGCTTAAAAGTGATATTAATCTATTTTTTTGCCTTTTTACTTACAGATTATATACGATCATACAAAATTTTATCTCATTGTCCATGTTCGTACAATTCTGTGTTACGGCTGTTAATATTTGCGTGGCCATGGTCCTGCTCTTTACCGTTACGGCTACATCGGATATTCTTTATTATTCTGTATATTTTATAGCAATGCCATTGCAAATATTCCCAACATGTTATTTTGGTAGTGACTTTCAATATCTACTCGACCAGTTACATCGATCAATATTTGCTAGTAATTGGACTAATCAGAGTGTAAAATTTAAAAAACACATGCTGTTATTTACGGAGCGATCCTTGAAGTCCACTACGGCCTTGGCTGGAGGTATGATACGCATACACTTGGATATATTTTTAGCAACATGCAGGGCAGCTTATTCATTGTTTGCCATTATAGTGCAAATGAAATGAATTTAGTTTAGAAGTTAATATAATATATATAAATTTCATCTCAGTAAATATAATAAAAATCTCATGTTTGTTTGTTTGTTACCTTTTTACTCCAAAACTATTGAACGGAATCACATGAAATTTGGCACCTTTTCATAAATTTCATCACCTAAACGTTCCAATAAGTTAGCATATTACTCCGTTGATTGTTTTTCAGACGCCGGCCAAAAATAATTTTTTATGGTTACAGATTTTAAAGTTATCAAGCAAATCTTGCACTCTTCTGTTGTCCGAAGTCTCCCCTACACCAGAACAATATCAATACAAAATATTCTACTATGTCGAATGAATTTGCCCTAATGATTGTAGCTACCAAAAATATTGCACCTATAACCATCTTTTATTATACGGATTGACTTAAAATCACTTTCTGAGTCGAGTTAACGATGTCCGTCCGTCCGTCTGTGTGTTATGAGTTTATTTCTTGTTTATACTGACAAAAAAAGGAAACGGTAGAGTTGACACGAGTTGTTATATACATACGTATAAAATGGGTTAAGACATAATGTGCTTAATTGTTAAATTATATTAAGGGTAAAATCTTTTTCATTTTGACAGGTACATTTTTATAGGTATTTTTCAAAAACATTATTAGTCGGAACTTGAGTTATCCTCTTAAGACCTGAACATAAACCGATTGAGTTAATAGTTTTTTTTAACTTATGAGGTGTAATAAAAATACTTATTGATATTATTTTTGAATTTTTTTATTTAAAGTGGCAGAAAAAGGATGTGCACATATGTGTACTTCAGGTTTAAATGAATGATTAGTTAGGAACAATATTCTTAAAAGAATGGTAGTTTTCAAAACAGTTATTTTTCAAAATACATAAATAGACATTGCAGCGTGAAGCGCAAGTTGGGTGGCGACATTTCGACGCGGACTTGCTGTCTACAAAGCGCGGTAGGTGACCAACATTGTCAAGCCTTATTTCTGGCTGTGGGTGTGGCACAACCGCACGGTGCTTCTTTGAAGGAGGTTCTATTATACAATCTTGATTGTCGTCTGTGGGATTCAAGCTTAATCTTGTTGTTCTGCTAGTGTTGGGACGATATAGAGCTGCAATGCAAGAAATAGGGTTCAAACCTACCTCTCTCATACTTCATCATCGCTTTGGCCAGGTTCAGCCTGTACTGGAGCAAGCCTAGCTTATCCTTTCGTTGGACGTTTTCTTGTACACAACAACGCGTGTACATCACTCAGCAATTGACAACAATAAGGTCCAAGAAATGGCAGAAAGCTCTCATGGGCCATTCTTTTTGTTCTCACTGAACTTCGATAGTAAGATATTAGTCTATCACATAAATCTATGCCACCCATGCAGGAATTATAATTTGTTACAACAGCTGGCCGAGTTACATCGATTTTTTTCTTTTCTTTTTTGCACCAACGTGAGCAGACATCTGCAGTGGCGCTCCCTGAATAAGTGGATAGCATCGTTACAGATTTTGTGTCCATCCATTTAACGACACAGACTTTGTCATAACTTCTAACTTTCTCATCCCATTCTCCCCTTTTTAACTGCTTGTTAGACTTTAGTTTTTGTGCCACTGGTCCAATCCCATTTGCCATTACAGTCCCGGTCAGAAAAATCCCGCTTTTTTCATTTAAATGATCAGCCAACTGTAGACTGGTAAAAAATCTATCTTTGTATAAAACACAGCTGTCGTTAATTGTACGACAAAGCTTTTCTACAATTCCTGCTCCTAGTTCAAGATTTTTCATAACATCTTGAGGTAATGTATCCTTGCCAACATAGATCTCGAAATCCAATACCAGCCCGCCTCGTGCAGCCAACGCAAAGTTTTTAAGTCCAAGTGGATTAGGCTTGGATGGCATGTATTGGCGGTACTCACAACGTCCTGGAAAAGGGTTCATTTGCTCGTCAATTGACATGTGCGTGGAACGTGGTAAACTATGGCATTTCTTCAAAATGGGGTTTAATAGTGGTCTTATTCTCCAAAGTTTATCATTGATATTGGGGATGTAGCTATCAGAAAAGTGAAGATAATTTCTGATCTCAAAAAACCTGTCTCGATTCATTGCTTCTCTAACAAATGGCACACAAAATTCTCGACTCCAATAAAGCTTTACTTGAGGGTATTTGAGGGTTCCCATCATCAGCTGCACACCAGCAAAACGTATCATATCATGTTAATTGATTTTAGGTCCCGTTTTTGTGCCGAATATATATTGGTTTATTCTGCCACTAATTTCCAAAAGTCTATCAAATATTCAAAAAAGAATATAGGGTGTTCATGTCAGAGCTACCCTGTGATGTAAGAACATCATCCTTAATATCTGGTCCAGATTTAGCCATTTCTTTGCTGCGCCAAAATACGCGTGGTAAGCTTCTAACTTCGTCTTCAGTATTTGCCTCATTTTGCCTAATTTCTTCATCTCTCACCCATTCCTCAGATGACTGAAAAGCTCGGATAGCTTCTGGAGGCAAGTACTCGTCATCATCATCAAAATCAAATTCGCTATCATTGAGCATATCTTCAACCTGCTCTTCATTCATATCCAAGCTGAGAAATATTGAATGTTTATGTAGAACAAAGTTTTAATCCGGAGGTACACATATGTGTACTAAGAAAACAAAGTAGAATTTCATTGTGAAAAACTACAAAAAAAAAATAAAAAACTTACCTTTTCATCCGTTGACCCAACTAATTCACTATAGAAAACTGCAAAGAGTATAAACACAACTGAAGAACTCATTTTTTTATGAACTTTTTACAATTTTATCCAAGTCCTACTAGAAACTTTTTCAAACTGTCAAATTAAAATTCAAAAATAATGCCCACAACTTCACAGCAGTGTCATCTATTGATATTTTTTGAAGTACAGTAATCTAATGCAAGTAAAAAACCTATTGGCAGTGATCACAAGATGCCGCTAGTGCTTAAAACATGTAATAAATTAAAGTACACATATGTGCACCCACGGTCCGGAAAAAATGGGAAAAACATTTAAATGACTCACCCTTTTAAGATATGAGCAGGTATGCTTCACCTTTGAAAAGGCGTAAGGGTCTGGGATTTTTATGCTTCAAAAAGTGGTAATATAAGATAAAAAATTGTATCTGACATAATTGCAAGTTCTAGAATGCAGCAGAAAGATAAATGCACAAAAATTTGGAGAGTACGCCAATAAAATATCTAAACTTTATAACGAAAAAGACTCTTGGAGATATGTGCCATCCACAGTTCGTAAAATAATAAAAATAATAAATCAAATAATTCAAAATAATATGCTACCAATAGGAGATCTATCTGAAGAAGCTCAAAAAAAAGTCTGATATTGCACTAATGAAAACTTATCACTATTTTTTTGTGCACTTTAAATCCATATATGTCCAACATTCGACAAAAATGGAAAACTACCTCTATTGAAGTAAACGAAGAATCCACACAACTTCTATAACATGAAAATCAAGGCTTCTAAGAAGAAATATTTACTAAAATTGTTAAATTTAAAGTAGTTTTTCAGTACACTAACAATAAGTTATGATCTTTTTTATATGGTTGACAATTTTTCTTGATTCAAAAGTAAAAAAAAAATTTTACTGAAGTAAAAACTTTTACGCTCGCTGATTAATAAATAATATTTTAACTCGGGCTCTTTCTGAAAAAGACAATATTTGCGTCTTGTGAGCATTTTTGGACTAAAAAGTTTACGGGGGTGTTAGCCATTTTCTAACAAATTTTAACTTACGAAATTTTTAAAAAGGATTAATGGTAAAATTAACTGAAAAAATAAGACGTTATATAAAAGAAAACCTTTTTTAACCTTTTATCACTTCACTTTTGTACTAAAATTCAACTAAAAATTAAAATGTATTTTACACCCCCCAAAAATTAAAGGCTAAAGTCTCACCTACCAAAAAAACAGAACAAAAAAAAAAAAAAAAAGAAAAACGCGTATCAAAATTCCAATCCAATAAAAAGTTATGGATTTTTGACCGCCTTCTCGTGAAATGGTCTACTGTGCGCCGTAATCTTACCTGGAGATGGAACTGTCTATAGGTTCTTTAATTAAAAGTTAAAGGAAATATATATAATAAAAAACGAAAAAAAAAAACATTTAAAAATGTATGGAATATAGCAGACAAAAATGGATCCGCATTTAGTGCATCGCACAGTGGGTTGAAATCTCAAAAAATTGAGATTAATTAAACTACTTATCCGATTTTAAATATTCTTTCACTATTAGAATGCTACTGTTATCGCTGAGTGACATAGGCTACACATCTTTTGGAAAAGTGGGCGGTGCCACTCCCCCTATTAAAATCGCTCTAGCGGCCATAGTAAAAGACCGATTGTCATGAAGCTATCCCAATGTTGTACTGTTGACCTGCTAATAGTCCTTGGCTATACTTAGTTATGATTGGATAAAGGGGCGTGGCACCGCCCATATAACCTGAAACTTAGAACGAATATATCTCATGAACTATCAGAGGTATGAAGATGAGATTTGGTATATATGTTGATCGTACAGTATGAATTACATCCAAAGTGGAATAGGGTGGTGCCACGCCCCCTTTTGAAAAATTTCTCTGGCTCCGTCGGATTTTTTTTTCTTTTTTGGAAAAAAGTAATAAAAATTTTACATAGTAATCAATTTATTTTTAATATAATTACGTAGACGAAAGGGGGATTATTGTATCATATATGTAACTAAATTCGGGACTCAAAGCAATCGTGTACGGATGTGTCTGGTGAGCGTTTTTTTCGAAAATATAAATAGCTTTTTCCTTCATGTCTACAAAATAAGAAAAAAATGTATACAAAATAGGAAAAAAATGTATACATAAGTATTTATATATATGTATATATTTATTCGTTATCTGTATCATGATTTGTGCCTTCTAGTGCCACGTTCGTCAAAACTGAAGGCGAAACTAGTAGATCTACTACTGATTTTGGAATTTGGAGTAATTGTTTTTTGGCAATTTTGTTTTACCAGGTAGGATTGGATCTGAACTTAGTAGCAACCTATTTAATATGTCTCGATTGCAATCTTCCCGACTACATTTGCCAGAAAAATGTTCTCTGCAGTTTTTAAAATCTTTGTTTCGGGCTTCCTGGGCTTCCTCAGACAGTTCACCGATGGGTAATAGCGCGTGCGAAATGACTTCTGGGCCATGTGTTAAAAACTTTTGCAAGGTTGGAGGCATGTTAAGCCACTGATACTCTTAACATAAAGTCGAGCTGTATTCTGAGCAAATAATCTAAATTTTTCTACATTGATGTCGTGACCACAAGATACGGCAATTAATATTGTGTGCAAGTCCTTAATCAGCTCCAGATCTAGTTTCGTAATATCTGTGTTGCTGCTTATTCCTAAAAAGTTTAGATAGGAGTTTACAAAGATCAGAAGCTTAAAGTATTTGTATAGTACCGGTTACCCAATTACAAGCTTTTACATCACTTTCAATACGTTTGACGTTTCGCACAAACACAACACATAACACATAACGCACAATAACAATTACGTTTCACGTTTCAAAACACAACACACTCTTTCATTGTAACTTCTTGTCATTGTAACACACAGTTGCCAACGATATACAAAAACAACAATTATAACAAAGAAAACGAAGACAAAGCAAACAAAAGACATGAACTGGTGTTCATTGCTAGAGTGACTATTTTCACAATTAATTTAATAAAAAAATTTCGCGCAAAAACGCGCAACATGTTATTACTGAATATTAAAGCATAGGAACTGTAGTTCCTTAAAAAATTAATATTCTAATGCCAACTTACACCCTTCATATTTAAATATCCACGAATATTTTGAAAATATCCAAAATTTAGACACATTTTAAAAAATTTTTCTTAAATATTTCTACATAACTTTTGTTAACACAATTATTTTTTGAACAACGCTAAAATATCTGAGGTTAAAGATTCCATAGTAAAAGTATTACTTTTGACTTGCGAAAAACTTTATATTAAGCGTAGAAATATACCGAATTTCAATTAACACTATTTTACGCGAATAGTTCAAAAATTACTTAATTTTAATACAATGCAGCTTGACAAGTAAACAACATATGCCATTGAAATTTTCAGTAGAGATGTAGAATTAAATATACTTTAATCGGTTACTAAATATTTTTCAAAAAAACAATTTTTCATTTTTCAATTAATATCCATTTTTTGAGATTTCAACCCACTGTGCATCGTATGAAAGAACGAAATTTGAATTCATTTTGACATTGCCGCCTTATCTTTTTCAAATCTGCAAGATAATCGGACACCATTTAATGGAAAACTTGGGCGGACAACTTGGTTTTCGTAGCTTTCTTTGGCACATAAGAGGGAGTCCGGGTTGAAGCACAGGACTCAAAAGCTCTTTTCCTATTTGCTAGAGTATATGGGGTGGACCTGCTCCTTCCTTGCCAACCTTGTTCAGATGTTTTTTGCTCTTTCGGCGCCAAAATATCCATGCATTAACGATGCATAAATCCAAGATATGAAAACAAGCTAGTAAGAAAATAATAGTCTTTCTAGGCTATGGCTGCCAGAAATCATCTGACCTCGACCAGGACATTTTACGTTAAAAAAAAAAAAACATTCACTTTCTTGTATATTTACATTTAATATTGACATATTAACAGTATAATATGTACATTAGGGTGACAGCCATTTTTTTTGGAATTTCAAGACGCGCGGGTCGGATTAATGTGACATTGGATCTAAAACTTTAGTGCGCAAAAGTTGAGCCAAATCGGACAATGGTTTCTGGCCGCGCATTGAGTTCAAAGTTGAAAAATGCATTTATATGGGAAAATTATCAAAAAAAATAATTTTTCACAAAAATTTTCACATTAATAATAGCATTTCAATTAAACTAATTAATATCGCATAATCTAGAGTAAATTATCTTTCTAATAAAAGAATAAAATCTATTATCGGTTGAAAAAGAGCCAAGTTATATCAAGTTCCCCAGGCAATATATGCGCCGCAGACCACTTGATTAAGAAAATCGAGCTCACATTTTTAAAGACATTGAAATAATTTACAACAACAACATTTTTGCATTCTCCTGATCCCAAAATGATTTTATGTAAAGTATTTTGCATCTCGTCTATTGTTATGCCGTTCTAAATTAATGCCAAATCGTTACGCATTTTTTAGCACTATTTCAAAATCCCAAATTTTACTTTTTCAAAATTTTGTTCAAGAAATTTACCGAAATCAACGATTGGACTTCAGGGTCTTATTAGCAAAATATATGTGATTAAAAATGCCAAATATTGTAGGTATCCTGTTCTTAATTTGGCGAGGGCAGCGTTTTTATTTCAGTGGATTTGAAGAAAAATGTGATTTTTCATATTTTTTCAACTTTTAGGCTACATCTTTTTGGTATTTTCATATCTCAAATATCTTTTATCAAAATATTATACTACTTGATATAAGTTCTCAATTTTTAAGGTCAAATGTCAAATTTAAGGAGATTCACATTTTTTTGAAACAAAATATCGAAATAATATATATTTGCTGAAGAATTTCGATAAAAACTTGCTGATAAATTTGAAGCTGCAAACCAGAGGTAATTTTTTTTTTTTAATATAACACAATATTTTTAGTTTTACACTCAAAAAGGTGTTAGTAAAAAGTTTTTAAATACTTTTCATTTAACAGTTTATATACTAATTTTTAACATTTTTTTCAACAATTATAAAAATGTGTCACTAAACTTAATAGAGAACAATGGTCAATTATTACACTCAAAAAAAAAAAAAAATGGTAAAAATTACAGAGTACAATCAATAATACAATCAATAATACAAATCAAGATGCGACTATAAGGAGTTTTTGGAGCTAATTGTAATATTTCTGGGTGGAAACCCACCGAGACGTATTAATTTTGCAGTGCCAGGTGCCGTACACTACACTCGATGGATGGCTAAAGCTATTTATTGCCTTAAAATTATAATTTTTAGTCATCAGTTTCCAGAAATAACTGAATGGATTAATTGAGGTTGCGGGCTTCATTGTAAAATATTATTCACGGTTTTGGTTTGATTCAAACCAAGCCGATGAAGCTGCCCTTAATGACTTAAAATTTTTAAAAGAAATTGATAACTACAAAAATATAAACCTAAATATATCTGAAAAGGCACTTTCTAAAATGTTGAACCACCTCTATTATTTAAGCGAAGAATCTGTTGGGTTTACTTTGTTTGATGACCGAGTAAGTTATAAAACCAAAGGCAAACTGGTGGCAAAAATGTTTATTAGCGACCCTGGAGATGAGTAAGAAGAAATCCCAAAAAAGCTTCCCCTAAGAAAAGAAACTTTTAAGGATTTCGCTTCCAAAGAATATTCTTTAATTTTAGAAGATCTATTCTCATTTAATACAAAAAACTTCTTTAAGCGATTTAAAATATCCACTGGTTTCTTTAAAGAAGACCCGCGTATATGGGAATTTAATGAAGAATTTAAAAGAGGAAAAGAAATTGTTAAAAGTTTAAGTGTTGTCAACGATTGTGCTGAAAGAGGGATTAAACTTATCCAGGAATACCATTGTAAAATCACGAAAGATGAGGAGCACTTACTAAAAGTAATTTTTGAATTTATTTTGTTTTGTTATTAATTGTACTAATATTGAGTTTTTTTTTTTTGTAATTTTTCTGATGGTACAAAACTACAGAAAACAATATTCCAAACATGCCGTTTTACAGTCCTTAACTAAAGATTTTGAGCTATAAAATAATTTTCTAAAATTTATTAAAAATTTTAAATTGTTTTTAAAACTTGTCATAAACTAATGAATTCTCTAATTTTTTTAATACTGTGATTTAATATGAATTTATTATAAATAAAAGTAAACACCAGCCTTTAAATTAATATAAAAGTTCTTTGAAATAATAAATTTTGTGGGTCATTTTAATCTAGTGGAAACAATAGTGTTAACTTAATTTTTTGGATTTTTATTATATTCTTCATGTCCAGATTATGTACATGAAGAATATGTTAGTAAGAATTAAATGTCTAAAATGACAATAAAGTCAAAAATTTTGAGTGGGTCAATTTGACCCCCTGGTATATTTTGGGTTAATTACAAAAAATATTTTAAATTACATTTTCTAAAAAAAAAATAATAGATTTAGCAATTTACACGATACACGAAATAAATTAAAGCTATTTATTATATAATTTTCATATATTTTCGAATATTCTGTATGACTTGACTTTTGACCTCGTTGCGCCTCGTGTTAACGATGTCCGATTTGGCCCAAACTTGCAGGAAATACTTTTTAGACCAAGTGTCACCAAATTCCGCCCAGCAATCCTTTAGATTCGAAAAACAAAATTTGTTCATACAAACCGCCGTCACCCTAATGTATGTACATATAAAACAAAAAAAAAACATGTAAGAAAAGACCGACTACACGATACCCTATACCATGCGTTTAGGTCCAACTAAGTAGATATAGAAACATGTAAGAAAATTATATTCGGTCCAGACCGACTATATGATGCCCTATACCATGCGTTTAGAGACCCTATCTCATAGGCCCAACTAACTGGACATAGAAAATAAGCATAAACCAAATTTGAGTGGGATTCTTATAATGACTTTGTGCTGCTGTTTGTAACTACCAAAAATATTTGACCTAGACCCATCTTTTATTATACAGATCGACTCAGAATCACTTTCTGAGTCGATTTAGCGATGTCCGTCCTTCCGCCCGTCCGTCTGTGCGTCCATATAAACCTTGTAATCAAACTACAGGTCGCACATATAAATGTATTTTGATGAAATTTGGTATAAAAGCTTTTTTCGGCCAAAGAATGAACGCTGTTGAAATTGGTGAAATTCGGCCGATGTTCAGACCTAGCCCCCATACAAATGACCCCTATGAAATCGATATAAATTGCCATAAAATCCAAATTATCATATAGATTTCAGTCAAATTGGGTTTATATGTGTTTATTATATCCATTAATCAGTAGTCCAAAAATAATCCCTATAGGACAATTCTTAGTCATAGGCCCCATATAGAGCTGCTACCCGATCTTCACTTAAATCTATTAAAAAAAACAAAAATATTGCACACATTTTTTTCTTAAATTTGGTTTGTGTATATTTTTAAAAATATAAGTGACTTTACCAAATATGGTCAGGATCGGGTTATTTTTCGACTTAGTCCCCATATAAATATAGCACCCGATATGAACTTTTTCATATCTGCAGCCAAAAAAATTAAAAACAATTTCCCTCAAATTTGGTTCATGCTTATTTTCTATATCCAATTAGTTGGACCGAAGCGATAGGGTCTATAAACCATGGTATAGGGTATCGGAAAGTCGGTCTAGACCGACTATAATTTTCTTATTTGTTATTATTTTTTTTTGGCTGCAGATATGAAAAAGTTCATATCGGATGCTATATCTATATGGGGACTAGGCCCAAAATGACCCGATCCTGACTATGTTTGGTAAAGTCTCTTGTATATTGCAAAAATATATACAAACAAAATTTGAGAAAAATCAGTGCAATATTTTTGTTTTTTGATAGAATTAAGTGAAGATCGGGAAGCAGCTCTATATGGGGCCTATGACTTAGAGTTGTCCCATAGGGATCATTTTTGGACTACTCATTAGTGGATGTAATAAACGCATACAAACCCAATTTGACTGAAATCTATATGATAATTTGGATTTTATGGCAATTTATGTCGATTTCATAGGGGTCATATGTATGGGGGCTAGGTCTGGGGGCATGGACCGATTCTCACCAATTTCAGCAGCGTTCATCCTATGGCCGATAAAAGCTTATGTACCAAATTTCGTCAAAATATGTTTATATTTGCGACCTGTAGTTTGATTACAAGCTTTACATGGACACACAGACGGACGGACGGACATAGTTAAATCGAATCAGATAGTGATTGTGATTCGATCGGTATAATAAAAGATGGGTCTAGGTCAAATATTGTTGGTAGTTACAAACAGCAACACAAAGTCATTATACCCAAAACGCATAGTGGTATAGGGTATAAAAATACAAGTAACTGTAACATCTTCAAAATTAAAAAAAAAACACAGCCTTTTTCAGACTTTTTAACAAACAATTCTAACGTACACTTAAAGTTACATATTCTTACTTCTTCCATATTTAGCTTACAGCGACATTTTACTTTTTACAAATAAATAAAAACAAACGGCCTTTTCCACCCTTTTCATCAACAAATTTTAACTTACTTTCAACCATCTTCTTAACATGCCTTTTCCGTTTCATACTTTTTGTTATTCTTCACTTCACGCAATAATTCTTTTTTAGTTTTTATATAATGATCAGAGTTCAGAAAAAAACACACACTGAGTAAAAAACTCGTACATATATGTAAACAAACATAACTTAGACCAACACACACATATTTTTATTTTCATATCAATAATGTTTGCTTTTAAATTTTCTTCGGTGCCAAACACAATCATGACTTGTGTTCGTTTTAATATTTCGTTATTTACACGAACATTTTTCTATCACGTACTTTTTGTTTCGATCACACATAAACCACACAGATTCGAGTGTTGCTTTTTTTGAAGTTCGTGTTCTGGTACGTGTACTGAAAAAAAAAAACAGAACATGTACAATAAACAGGTTCGAGTTCAGTTATATTTTAAGTCGTGTTCTGGCTCGTGTAATAAGAAAAAACGGAACATGTACAATAAACAGGTTCGAGTTCAGTTATATTTTAAGTCGTGTTCTGGCTCGTGTACTTCGAAAAATTGAAACATCAATTCGCGATCTGGTACACCACGATAAAAACGACGACAATTGTTTCAACCAAATTTATTAAAATTTAATTATCCCTTTTTTATGACTTACGTTGCAAATTGTTTACAATTGTCAAATATTTTAAAATTTTATTGGCCATTTTTTTGTGATTTACGTTGAAATTATTTACAATTGTTTTTATTGTCAGGCAATTAAAACACAAAAACTGCACACTGCACTTAAATCTTTCTTGCAGGCTTCAATCAGACATGTAAATTTTTTCGTTTCGCTATTAAAAGTTGCGTATTTTTTATAGCAAAACTTATTTCTGTTATTGCTTTCCAATTTTTGTAATTTTCACAAAATATTTGCAATTTACACAATAATACAGTGCTCTTATAGATCACGATCTAATGAAAACTGAACCACTTTTAATGAATAAGTGACGCACGCACTCGCTATTTATTGCAAAAATAATTGAGTGAAATTGTAACACTTGCAAGCAATCATAAAAAAGGGACAATAAAATATGAAAATATTTTTTTGTGTTTTTTTATTGACACTCATTGTGTTTTTACGCAAAAATCCCAAAAAATCATTGAGAAAAAATATTGTGCATTGAACCTAATTGGTTCGCAAATTAAGGGTGGGTGATTGTGTTTTTTATGATGCAAAATTTGTTTGTGTCTAAAGTTATTTGTTACCAAAAAAAAAAAATGTTTGCGAAAGACACTAACAACCAACAAGTGGGTCTTTTATGCCGCAAAATTGGGATTTTCGTCTATGACACTAAAAAACCTACCAACCAACAAGTGTAACTTTTATGATGCTAAATAGTTTTTGTGTCTTAAGTATTTTATTACCGTATTTTATTAAAATAAAAACCAGTTAATAAAAACAATTGTAAATAATTTGAACGTAAATCACAAAAAAATGGCCAATAAAATTTTAAAATGTTTGACAATTGTAAACAATTTTCAACGTAAGTCATAAAAAAGGGTCAATAAAATTTTAATAAATTTGGTTGAAACAATTGTTGTCGTTTTTATCGGGGTGTATCAGATCGCGAATTGATGTTTCAATTATTCGCAGTACAAGAGCCAGAACACGAATTTAAAATATAACTGAACTCGAACCTGTTTATTGTACATGTTCTCTTTTCTTTTCAGTACACGTACCAGAACACGAACTTCAAATAAAGCAACACTCGAATCTGTGTGGTTTATGTGTGATCGAAACAAAAAGTACGTGATAGAAACATGTTCGTGTAAATAACGAAATATTAAAACGAACACAGTCATGATTGTGTTGGGCACCATAGAAAATTTAGATACGCACATAATTAATATGAAAATAAAGATATGTGTTGGCTGCTTTTGAACAGAACATTGTGTGTTTCATGTGTGTATTTTCTGAACCTTGATAATGATAAAATTCTGTACAGGTCATTCCGATTTTAAATTTGCACTGAATGTTACTTTCAAGAGTGTTTATGCTGAGAGAATTTCTTGCCTTTGTCCATTGTGAGCAAATTAACGAAAAAACTCGTTCAACGTTTGCATTATGGCTAGGTATCGCGTACAAATACTGTACCATTTTTAGCAAATTCATTTTTCTTTCTATTTCTTCGACGTTTCCGAAAAAGGAAACCCATCATTCGCTTTCCAAATTTCTTCATGTTTTTCTATGAATGATTTTAAAAATGTCACTTCTTCAAAGCATCCATCAGAAATAGATATTTTTTCTTTCAATAAAATACAAAATTATTTTTTCTACTTCTACCCTACTTTCCAATGTCATCCAATCAAAAACTTCATATTTCCTTAGTGGATGTGCCCATTGTTCTAAATAGGATATTAGTGTTGAAAAAAAATCGTTAATATCCTTATGAAACTCTAATTTTCGCTTCGAATCTATACTGCTTTCTATTACGTCAAATGTAGTCTTTGTTTGGTTACCAAGAAAATTGTTTTTGAACCTGTCTATAAAAAAATCTCTTGTTTCATTTTAAAGATTTCCTACTTGAACTACTGCAAGTGTAATTTTTTCAAATTTGTTTTTTTTTGTTTTTCAACAAGATTAGCCTGACAAAAAATAAATGATGCATATACCTGAGATAAAGGGTTACTAAAAAATTCAACGATAGTCTTCGGGGCTTTTTCTTCTATTTCAAAATAATTTTTAGAGGCTCCCAAATTTGCAAAATCCGTTCTAAAGCGGGAACTAGTGATAGCCACCGACTTCGTGAGTTGGACAGTATTGCGTTATGCGTAACATCTGGATCAACACAAAATGATTTTAATCGTTCAGTTCTAATAGTGAATATCGAAAAATACATGTAAATCTTTAACACTATTGATTCTATATCTGTAGACATAACGTCAGCCGCAGTAGAAGCTGCATTATGAAGTATGTGGGCGGGGCAACCGATTCCTTCTATATATTTCGACAAATATTTTTTTAGATTTTTGAAAAACATTATTTACACCACGTCTTTCCCTTCCACCAAAGTTCATATTTGTATTGTCTACTCCGAAGGCCACCAGATTTTCCAATGGTATGTTTAAGTTTTTTAAAGATGTAATTAATAGTATCAGAAGTTTCATTGGGCAAAGTTGCCAATTTCAATAATTTTATCTGTTAAAAAAAATGTACCAGCAATGGAAACATTTTGCAGCTTTTTGATTTGGAATCGGTTGCGATTCCATAAAATGGAACATTTCTCAGATTTTCAGCCATAACGGCTACTGAATGCAGTGCCAATACATTTTTAACGAGCGCAGTCGCCTTTGCTCTGGCATTCGATTATTTTGCTGCGATTTTAGAATCCGGATACAAAAGCGAACTTAATTTGGTAGTGCAATCCAAGGAGCTAAACGACTGACGGTGATTTACAATTTTGTAAGCAGTTGCTAATTCAGTTGCGGATATTAAATTTTCCTGTTTCCAGTCATTTTTATAAATAAAGTTGAAATATCGTGAGATGTGGCGGTTGCAGTTATCCTTGATGTATGTTTGGAATTTTTTATGTGATCCATAATGCTTGCCCTGCCACCATTTCCAATTGATGTATGAACTGCGCATACCGAACGAAATGCTTCATTTTAACACCTTGCCCTTTTTATAAAAGACCATTCCTTGGAATACGTATCCAAGAACTGGCACTTCCTTTTCAGCATTTCCTATTTTAAAAACGGTTATATTTTTAATAGATAAGGGAAAATACTGTAAAAAGCTTAAAAATCTCACCAAGGAAAAATAATGTAACAGTTACGATTTGAAGAATGCGATATGAACACAGCTGATCTCAATTGGAAGCTGTCAGAGTCACAGAGAAGAAACTTGGTCGATATATAAATATCGATACCGAATTAAAGATAAAAATTAGCGATGGAATAAGCCAATTTTCTTAATCATATATATCTTCCTGAGGTAATAACATTTAACCAGGACATTTGTACCTTAGGCCGGACACCAGGACAAAGTGCCACAAACCAGGAAAATCCTGGAAAACCAGGACTATGGCAGCCCTAATCTAGGCCGACTATACACTATACAATGCGTTTAGGGATCCTATCTCTTAGTTCCAACTATTGGAGTGGCATTGTTATTAATTTTTTTCCATCGGATATGAAAAAAATCATATCGGGGAGACTAGGTCGAAAAATGTACCGATCCTGACCATATTTGGTAAGATCAACTATTTTTTGCAAAAACATATACAAACCAAATTTGAGAAAAATTTGTGCAACATTTTTGTTTTTGATATATTTAAGTGAAGATCGGGAAGCAGCTTTATATGGGGGCCATGACTAAGAAATATAGTATAGAAATTATTTTTGCACTACTGATTAATGGATATAATGAACACACACACAAACCCAATCTTACCGAGATCTATATGATAATTTGGATATTACGGCAATCTGAGTCGATCTAATTTTTCACCGATTTCAATAGCGTTTCTCCTATGACCGCTAGAAGCTTATATGCTAAATTTCAAAAAAATATATTCATAGTTGCAGCCTGTGGTTTGCTTACAAAGCTTACATGGACTCGCAGACAGACGGACGGACAGACGGAGGACGGACATTGCTAAATTGACTCAGAATTGTCTGTGGTTCTGAGTCGATCGATTTAATAAAAGATGGGGTTAGGTCAAATATTTTTAGTTGTTACAAACAAATTCATTATACCCTGACGATATAGTAATATAGGATACACAAATTTTTTGTACCATTTCATTTCATCTGTTCGATTTGTTGTCAAACCAGGATACTAAAGACACTTGTTAATTACCTATTTCTGCAACTTTATCGATAAAATTCCCATGTAGAAAATTGAACAAATGTTTGTGTGAATGTACATGCAGGCAAATATGGCTCCCAAAAATTTTACGATACATCTTTGAATGCAATGGAAGCCACATATTACTTGTGCAGTTGACATATTACAGAAAAAAAATTTTTATTGTTAACAACGCGAAAAAAAATTTTTATTGTTAACAACGCTTTTTTTATACCGCTTTTAAAATATTTAAAATTTTTGTGGCCATATTTTAACTGACCGTTATAACTACTTTTTGTTAATTCGATTGGATATTATTATTTAATGTAACAATTAAGAACTAACGGAGGCAACAGCTGAGAGTCATTAAATTGTTAAATAGTTTTTAACACTTGCCGGAAGAAGTTTATAATGCAGAAAGTGTACAGCGAGTGTATTAAAAATAGAATTTAGCTAACGAGAAGGTGTTAACAGAAAGTTTGATTATTTATATATAAAGGCACTTATAAGCTGTCAAATTGTCCAGTGAGCCTTAAGAGAGAGGATACCAATAACATCAAAAATACGAGTAACAACATTAACAATATTTAACAACATAAGCAACACAATGGCCAAATCGCGAGTCAAATTTGAAGATGATCTAAGACCGAATAGTTATGAGTTATTTAAACCCAACTTGATATGCTGGAAAATATTGGGTATACCTTTAAATATTGATGATGGCTATAGAACTGTCTTTATGTTCTATAGTATCATTTTAAATATATTGGTCTCGATTTGTTATCCACTGCATTTGGCGCTCTACCTTTTTCAAAGTGACACCCTGGTAGATAATATGAAAAATTTTTCTATCGTTGTTGGCTCTGCAGCATGTGTTCTCAAATTTGTACTCTATCTAATTAAAATGCCACTAATTCAAAAATTTGCATTGATACTCCAACAATTGGATGACCGTATCGTTGATGGTTTGGAATTGGATTACTTTTTGAAATTAAAACGTCGCCTACGTAATATCGCTGTGATATTTAGCACTGAATATATAGCAATTGGCATAATGACCGAAGTGACGTTTCTGTGCCATCAGGATCGCAGTTTGTTGTACCCTGGTTGGTTTCCATTTAATTGGACGGAGTCGACTTGGAAATTTTATGTGGCGAGTAGTTATCAAATTGTCGGGGTAATGTTACTAGGTCTGCAGAACTATACCAATGATTGCTTTCCGCCCATGGCCTTATGTATTTTGTCGGGCCATATAAAATTGTTGTCGATGAGAGTGGCCCGTATTGGCTATGATGATGTGTTATCCATGAAGGATAATGAAAAGGAATTAAATCGATGCATCATAGATCTGAACAATTTGTATCAGTAAGTATTTTGCTTGTGCAAACAAAATTAAACTTTTAAATTAGTTAATTATTATGATGAGTAACCAGTCGAAATTATAACATCTGCAAGGCATAGGCAGAGCTCTTCTGGTGCAATAACTGAGTTTTAAAGTGACTGTTTGGGTCAGTTCCTTTTAAAGTGAGGGGGCAAAAAAATAATTTTCTAAATAAAGACATCAATTTTAAATCAAATAAAAATAAATAAAAAATCACCTTATGATGCTCTATCTCCTTCAACTAAGAAGCAATTCAAACTTATTATCTAGCTCTAACAGTTCCTGACATGCGACGGTGCGAATAGTGAAAATTAAAAAAAAATGTAACTAAAGTGTTCTAGAATAATTGCGTTCGTTTACAAAAATTGTTCGCATATATTTGTAAACAATGTTTCATTTTAAAGCCTTTGCACTGTATCTTTGCTTGGTGGACCAAAATTTTATTTGTGAATGGTCAAAGGCCATTAAGTTTGTCATGTTCAAAATTTTGTGATGGTATTTCAAACAAACTGATATATAACTAAAATTTTTGAAAAAAAAAGTGTTGTTGATAATTGTATTCTGTTCACTATAATGAGTGAGTTTTTATTGGTTCCTGTATTATAAATACAACAGTGAATTCCAACGAGTCATGAATAAAATAGTAAACATAATTTTTTTTTTGGTTATCGTTTCGTCTTATATATGCCAAACAATTAAACAATATAAATAACTAAATCTATTTAAATTTGCTGTAATATATCTGAACTTTCTACTCTATTTATAATAAATGGAAACAAAATATTTTAAATAGTAAACAATTCGATAAACTTAATACCATGTGAGTCCGATCACAGGGGAGATGTGTAAACATCTAGAATTAAAGATTTTTTTTATAGCACTTTCTTAAAATCAAACAGAAAGCGTATCACTTATAGCAATCAACTGCAGGGGCTCTGTTAATATAAAAATATTTATTATTATTTATTA